>JAZKJV010007330.1:0-71982 GCA_037367405.1 Ottelia alismoides
TAAACTTGCTTGAGAGTAATACCCACAGAAAGCAAGATCATGTCATCCAAAGATGCACACCAACACGGTTCCAAGTGCTAGATAGTAATGGGCATGTATACGAAGTTAATTTAAATGGAGAAGAAAGTGAATGCATGTGTGGATTTATGCAAATGAAGCATTTCGTATGCCTCCATGTTACAACTACAGCTGCACGCATATGTACATGATGAATCTTCATATTCATCAACATTATTTTTATTATTTAACCCTTTATGTTTAACCTATTCAATTAATTTAACAATTAATTAAGCATAATTAACTCTTGACATCATGTGAATACTTAAGGCTTATTATTGTAAATAATAAAAGGGATAATTACACCCATAACCCTGAGTAATTCCTCAATATCAATCATAACCCTACTAATCACGAATTACACGAAAACCCTCGGATAGTTACTCCGTTTCACATTCATAACCTTCCCGTTAATTTTTTCTTTAACCCAACCATTTCATTGGGTTAATCTAACCCCTGTCCTATCCAACGGTTGGTAAAAAAAATAAAAAAAATACAAAAAAACCGACCCCACCCATTCCTCCCTCCCAGCAATCGTCCCTACCCATTCTTCCTCCTTCGTCCCTCCGCCGGAACGGGCGGAGACGGGCTTCTGCGGCGGGGGCAGGAGGGGGCTTCTGCGGCAGCAGCTGCTTAGGGTGGTGGGTCCTCTTCATCATCCCGGTATTCTTCGTCGTCATCCCCATGCTCATGCCTCTCGTTTCCTTGGGAACGATTGAGCTCCTTGGCATTCTGGTCCAAGGACCTTGATCCAATCTGATCCAGTCTGCACCACGACTGCATCGAGCAGCTCAGAATTGCCCCTCCTGTCCACCTCCATGGGGGTCTCGTTGTTTTGCGACTTGGAGTAGAGCTGGTCTAGCTGGTGGAAGATACGAGCAAGTCTTGGAGTGATGTGGCCTCTTCTTGTTGCTCTCCTTGGTCTTCCTGAAGTATTTGTTGATGTTCTCCCACTTTTCCTTGACCTCTTTGCGTTCCGCCGGTACCCCATCGCTCCCATTATGGAGCTCACTTCCTCCCAGAGCGGCCCCTTCAGGCCTGGCTCTTGGAACCTCGACTCCAATCCGCTTCGCACCTATCAAATTGCATTACTATGAGACAACGATAATTTTACTACATATTTGTTTCAATGGCAAAATTAGTCTTACTTTGATGAGGGCCTGGACCTCTGCCTTGGGCCAACGGTTGGAGTTCATGGCCGCACGATTCTCGTCGGAGCCCTCAGTGGCCGTGTTGTTCCCTTGCTTGTTGTCATTGATGTCGAATTGGACTCTGCTGGGGAGATTCAAGGGTGGTCCAGTAATCTTCTCCAGGAAGGAAACAATGGCCGCCTCGCGGGCTGTCCAGTAATCTTCGGGATAATTTGGAGCCGAGGGAGCCAGGCGGTTCTCGCTCGTGAGGGCCGAGCTCGACCCGGTCGGGTTGTTAGTTGCAATGGGGGCAGTGGCAGCTCCTGACTTGCAGATGGCTTCAAGCTCGGAGAAGAGCTTGTAATTTGTGGCACTGTTCGTAGCTTCCTCAGATTCGGGCCACGCGGGCCGGGGCGGAGGTGCGCTGTGAGAGGAGGGAGGAGCACTGCTCCAAGGATGGCGGGTAGGTGTGGTGGAGCTCGATGATGGGCTGGAGATACGCGTGCTCGGCTGCGGTCAGACCGGTCGGGGGAGCCGATTCGGCCCCGTTCGCGAGGGTAGTCGGGCCGGTCGCATCCATTCCTGGGAGTTCGGTTTTTTTCTCTGGTTGGTTGGTTGGCGAGATGGAGATGGAGATGGAGATTGGCTGGGGATTTTTATTTGATTCAACGGAATGTGGTTTCAGGTGATAGAGGGATTAAACTTGCAGGCGGTGGGAAGGAGAAGGGGAGGAGATCCACGTTGGGAGGGGCTTGGAGAAAAGGGAGGGAAACATCATTTTGTAAATATAAATTATTTTGAAGGGCAAACTTGTCCACAATTAACTTTTTCCATTGAAGTTAACGGAGATTCGAAACGACACTTGACACAGGGTTATGCCATGTAAAGGTTAAGCATTACTCGGGGGTTTTCGTGTAATTCGCGATTATGCAGGGTTATGATTGATATTGAGGAATTACTCAGGGTTATGGGTGTAATTATCCCATAATAAAAGTATCTAAATTCTATATTTTGTGTTGATTGATCTTATTTTTTATGTGTTTTCTTGATATTAAAAATTTTATAAAAAACTTAGAGAAATATCTTAAATAATATATTATTTATTATTGCATATTCAGAAAATATAGAAAAAAGTAAAAGAATTATTTTTATATCTATAAAATTATTTACAAAAATAATAATATGTACATATGACGTATTTTGATTTTGGATTCTACATGAAAGTTGTAGAACTGGAAAAAATACACAAGTTTCATGTAGAACACTTCTTGATTGAATTTCATTTATTATTTTATTTCCTTTTTATATTCTTTTATTTATTGTTTTCATGATTAGGTCGTGTGGCCCCATCTTAGTGAGCCACACAACCGGCCTTTTGTTAAGGCCTGCTCTTTCTCTAAACCAGTCGATCTTTTGATTAGATGGTCCATGTTTGTCCATCAACACCTCCATCTTGACCACTCGATCAAATGGTCAAGCATTTCCCTTTCACCCCTACGCCTCAGATCAAGATCGTTGGATTGCATGATCCAATGACCCACGGTTTTCTTCAACCTCACGTTGGTCGTGTCCCAAGAGATGCAACTCTTCGTCACAGAAGTTCACTTAATTTTCCTTGTTGCCCCATGTATCCTCATGACATGATTCTGGTTCCATCTTGTAGCCCTTGTGATCCTCTTTCGCACCAACTTCTTCATCTCAACCTCCAACTTTTTGCTCTGGAAACAGATGGTGGTTGGAACCATCGTGTTCAAACTGCCTAGTTCTTAACAAAACCCTCTAGAGATCCTTCATTTATGTCCATCTACACTTGTGATAGTGTCTCTTTGACCTTCCCTCTTCCTCCCGTGATCGTCAAAGCAAGTGTTGAGAAGACAAAATAAAGGTGGACCTCTGGCGAGATCCTCGATAATTCAACCATGTCATGGCCCTCATCTGGTGGTGTTCGAGCTTCATACACCGTCTGTATACGTCAAGCAAGGATCATGAATATCTAAAGCTTCAAGCCTAGGCTCCCACTTTGCTCCCCGATTCCTTCTTTGATACTTCAGGCGTAACCCAATGACCCCCTTTATATTTTCTACAATTTATTCACGCACACACAACAACTCTTATATCGATCTGAGTAGACCTTCACCTTCACAAAACCACCCTACTCCATGCACACACCTTAGATCAACTCCTACTCCTACAAACCATTCCCTTTTGCTCCAGTCCTTTCCTCGCCTTGCTTAGGTTAAGAACCCAATTTATGACATTAACTTCTTATCTTTGTCAGCCCTCCATTCTTCTCCCTTTTCACTTCCAAAAACCTTCCCTTTGCTTCCGATGTTTCAGTAACACTACAGGTTCTCATTGGTCAGAGTATTGAGCCCAACTCCGATCATGGGCTTATACTCCGATTAAGCCTCTTCGATCCACTGTTCGAGCCCACGCAACAGTCCCTACGACTCTCCATCACCTTCGCGAGGTCATCAAGAATCTACTCCAATCTTACCCAACATTTGAGGAGTACATAGAAGGAACAATAGTCTCATCGAAGCTTCGCATGAGCATCTCTTAATATAAAGGAGAAGATCCAGCACCAGTTATAAGTGGCATTGATCTAATTGATCGAACGACAGAGATCAGCCCCGACCCACTTCATCGAGCCTATAGCCTTAGTGTAACTGGACCAGGTCCTGAAGAACCAACAGAGCCCACGTGGCCCAAGCCTAACAATGTTCTGAGCGTCATGTCGAAGCAAGTCCTCCTCGTGTGCCGCACATGTCCGCCTTGGGTATTTACAATTCATCCCGCTCCAGATTTCTTTATTTGCAGTTCAGCCTTACGCACATGAATTCTTGCCGATAAGCCCCATAGCTTTGTTTTATTGATTTTTAATCCATTTTGAGTGAATTATAATGAGTTATGTATATTAAATTATGTTTTATTTACATTTGAGCCCTTAAATTCATTAATTAATATCTTGAACATCATGTATTCAAAATTAATGAAATTGGTCTTATTTTAAATATCTGAACATTGTATTTAATATGGCTTATTATATTCTTTGACGTGATCCATCGTTGTTCATGTAAAAATTAGAGAATTCTATTGAGCATTACACATTATTTCATTTGTCATATTTTCATCTCAACTCTATTTTGAGTAATTAAAGTGGCCATGATTTGCTTATCGCTTATAGCATTTAATTAGTTGAATAATATATTTATTTCATATAAATTTGCTTTAATTAAGTGGTAAATTAAATTGAATTGAACTAAGTAACTTTTTAGTTATTATCATTAAATGAACCTTTAAAATCTGATCCACCCATTAATTATTAACTTGGACCTCTTTGTTAATTTAATAGGATAATCTTACTGAGATTTAATTCAAGATCTTTGTATGCAATTGTATTTGTAATTTTGTGTGCATTACCTTTTTGGTGCAACATCGTGTCATTCATTCATTTACTATAATGTGTATATAAAACAACTTAAATAAGGCATGCATTGTCAGCATTATCCTAGACATGCTTATGTACGATTTTTCACCGACTTGTATTCATATAGATAACTTTCACTTCATTCTTACATCCACATGGAGAGTGCTAGGAATCATTGTGAGTATACTTTCAACGAACCCTTAAGTTTTTAATGATGATTCTTTAGGATCACTATCTCTAAAGTCTTGTGTCTTTGAAGATGTTACTATTACTGTAATTAATTATTTTATCTACATAATAGGGTTGGTAACATTTTACCACTCCCATTGCATGGCAGAGAAGGTTCGTATAGCTGATCCATAAGGGCATGCAGCTATAGCATTCACATCCACAACATTTTGAGGTGTTATCCCTTTAAATAGGCCAGTACCATATATTATACTACTACTAAGTTTCATATGGTTCGTCAAGATTTTGTATGAAATCATAACTTTTATAGTTTCATCATATATGATATTCCAACTATAAGATGCTTGTTTGAATCCATAGATGAAGTTCCTTAGCTTGCACATCTTGTCATCTTCAACTATGAAGACTTGGGGCTAATTCATATGAATATTCTAGTTAATGCATTTATTGAGGCATACAATCTTGACTTCCATTTTCCAGATGTCATAATCGAATTGTGTAGCTATAGTTAGCAATATTTTGACGGGTATAAACATGGTCACTAGAGAGCAAGTCTCATAGCAAGTGATGTCTTCTCTCTGCGTGTGGTCATTGGGTATGAGTCGTGCTTTAAGGTTTCTACCTACTCATCAGATTCCCTTTTTATCTTGAAGATCCATTTACACCAAATGAGTCTGATCCATACAGGTGGATCTTCGAGGGCATATGCACAACACTTGTGCATGAATTTTCTTTAGACTTTATTGCTAACATCCATCTCTCCATGTCATGATCCTTAGAATCTTCATCATATGAAGTCACATCATCATCAGACTTCTCCAACACATGAAATCCATATCCTCTAGGTGGTCTTACCACCCTCAAACTAATTTGAAGAGGTATGAGTGTTTCATCTTTAATTATCCTTTTAGTTTCTAATTTTAGGAATCTCACTATCCTCCTAGGATTCGATAAGTCCGTTACATGGTTCTTTTATAGTGAGCGTATAAGTAAAGCAATAAGAAGAAAAATAAACATTTATTATAGCATTGTAACTAATATAGTATCACACGGTATTATTTGAAATACTGGTTTAACATTTCTCACTAGGGATGCAAACAAAGATGAATATATCCTTATCCGATACACTACTGCATCCAGTTTATACATATTTGACATCTAAATACACATCCGATTTTAAAACAGATAGAGATGTGGATATCGTTTTGATATCTAAAAACAACCCGTATATTTGTTTTCATATATACATATAGTTGTGTTAATTTTTAACCGTATTTAACATAATTTTATACATTCTTTCACTATATCTGGTATAATTATTATGATATAGGCATATTTCGTAATTTATATCATGTAATTCCATCTAAATACATGCATATTTAAGCTAATCTATTGGGCATTTCTAGTAGTATTCGTAAGCCATCAATATGAGTCTTACATATGTATCCATTTTTTAAGGATACAATAATGTAGCTTTAGTATCCATCAATTTCTCTATTATCTTTTGGATACATATCTATGCGACGAGGGCTCTTTTTTCTTTAAAAAAAATATATGTATCAGCTCTCGACTTCAAAAACAGATAAGAATATAATAACACCTAGATCTGTATCCATAGCTGTCGTTTTGCATTCCTAATTCTCACACTTCCGTGTTTCTTTATATTTAAAAAAAAAACAATTGACATCATTGCCAATCTTGGATATTAGTATAACAGTCCCGAGGGACAGCTTATTCTCTCCTTACATTACATGCCATGAAACGGAATCAATCCCACATGTGCATAAAGAAAGGTAGATCTTTCCACGCACCGCAAATGAGTGTATGATCCAGACCGGTCCACATCCGGGCCCAACTGAATCTCTATGGAGCTGACAACTAAGGCGAGGGGCCGGCACCGCCACCAGCCTGACGGCGCGTGGGGCCGTGAGGCCGAAGACGTCACCCATGTCCAGCTCCCTCGGCTCCATGCCACCGGGGAGCCGCCACGTGAAGCAATGAAGCAGGTGGGCCACAGCCAGCTCCAGCCCATACAGGCCAAGCTGCATCCCGGGGCACGACCTCCTCCCCGAACCGAACGGGAGGAGCTCGAAGTGGGCCCCACGGAAATCAACCCCCGAGGCCTCGTCCGTCGCGAACCGCGACGGGCGGAACGCGTCGGGGTCCTTCCACGCCGACGGGTCCCGCCCTATCGCCCACACGTTGATCATGACGCGCGACTTGGCTGGAATCAGGTAGCCGGAGACCTGGCAGTCCTCGGCGGTCTCGTGGAGGAGGAGGGGGATGGGCGGATGGAGGCGGAGCGTCTCCTTGATGCAGCATCTGAAGTAGGGGAGCTTGTCGAGATCGGACTCGTGGACCTTCCTATGTAGACCCACGACATCCTCAAGCTCCTTCTGGACCTTCCGCAGCTCGTGGGGGTTGTGCATGAGCTCCGCCAGGGCCCATTCGATCGCCGACGCCACCGTCTCCGTCCCGCCGAACATCACATCCTACATGTTTCGATCGTAGGAAGAGACTGTCAAGTTCGATACGAACAAATTATCTTAGAACTAGTTTGATGGCTCTTCCGAATCTAACGTCGAACACTTTAAGATGAACAATTGACATTGATCTTATAAATACGTTGATCATCTTTACATGTTCCGTTAGGCGATGGTGGGTGCCTTCCAGATTCCGACAGTGATCCATAAAAGACGCCGACATCCACGCCAACAATTCATATCCTTTTTTTTAATTAAAATATAAATATGAGTTTTTCTCGTTTTTTTATGGACATGGTATCTTTTGAAAATTATAAGATGGGGCTGGGGCTACCCTCAACCCATATTTCAGCTATTTTTTTATTTTTTAAAAATAATATGAAACTCTTATGTTCTCTATCTAAAATATGTAAAACGGTCTTAGAATTGATGCTATTGATATGTCTAGATGGAAGACATATGAGTCTCTGTTTTCTGATGGAATTGGAATGACATATTAATTATAGGGATATAATGATGAAAAAACATGGTGATATTTTTCAAAAAAATAAAAAGTTAGTCGAAATATAGCGTAGGGGCAGCTCGTTGGGGCAACCACAATAAAGCATATATAAAACATAATTATATAAGAGGAAAGGGAACCTACTTCATGAAACAGGTAGCTTTACCTACTTCATGTCCATTTTTGACCATTTGTTGGGAAATACCACAATGAATTTTCATAATCATACCCCTCTAATATGTCATTCTAATTTCGCCAGAATCAGAAACTCCTATATCCTCCATCCAGAACAGGTCGATTATAGCAATTCTAAGACCATTAGAATAACATGTTCTAGATGGAGGGCATGCATACGAGTCCCTATTTATGATGAAATTAGAATTACATATTGGGGGATATAGTGATGAAATTCTATAGTGGTATTTTCTAAAAAATAAAAAATTGGTCAAAATAGGCATGAAGTAAGCAAGGTTACATATTTCATGAAGTATACTTTCTTTTCCCTTTATATAATATTTAGCTATATACAAGGCAAAATGGGACTTCCCCTTAGGGAGCCAACTTGGCCCCTCGCCCCATTTTTCTTATATATTTTTTTATTTTTTAAAAAATGAATCTGTGAAAATTCATCACTATATCCCTATATTATATAATTCAAGTTTCGTGAGAAGACTTTTATGAACTCTAGCCAAATGAGGTTGATTTCAATAATTTTACGACCGTTAAAAAATGATTGTTTCGATGAAGGCAGTAAGAGTCTATGTTTCTCACGAAACTTGAATGATATAATATATGGATATAGCGATGAATTTTCACGGATTTATTTTTCAAAAAATAAAAAAAATAGAGAAATAGGGCATGGGAGACAAGTTAGCTTCCCCCAAGGGGTAGCCCAATTTTCCCACATATATGGAAAAATGAGGCTGTCCTGGCTGCCCCGCCTCATTTTTTCGCAATTTTTTTGAAAAATATCGCCATGTATATTCCTCTATATATCTCTCAAATATGTCATTTCGAATCTCATCAGAAATAGAGACTCATATTCCCTCCATCTAGAACAAGTAATTTCAATGGTATAAACACTGTTGTAATCGACCTGCTCTATGTGGAGGGCATATGAGTCTCTATTTCTGATGAAGTTTGAGTGACATATTGGAGTGATATACAGATAAATATATATGGTCATATTTTTCAAAAAAATAAAAAATTTTTGTGAAAATGGGGCGGGACAACCCCATATAACCCCATATATATAAAGAGAGAGAGAGGGAGGGAGAGAGAGGAGAAACTTCAAATGAAGTGGAGTCTCACCATATATATGGTGAGCCATCATCAATTTATGCATCTTCCAATATACTTTATAATGTCTTATTTCATATATTTAATAATAAGAGAAAATGAGGCTGCCCCCAAGGGAGTTAACTTGACTCTCCCATCTCCCATTTCCCTCAATTTTTAATTTTTTGAAAAATTTTTCCATGGAATTTCATTGTTATATCCCTTTGTTATGTCATTCAAATTTCACGCGAAATAGAGACTCATACAACCTTCATTAAGACAAGTTGATTTCAACGATTCTACGACCGTTAAAAAATGACTATCTGGATGGAGGCCATATTAGTATATGTTTCTCACAAAACTTAAATGGCATAATATTATAGGTATATAGTGATGAATTTCCATAGATTTATTTTTCAAAAAAATAAAAAATATAGGAAAAATGCCAAATTAGCTCCTGTAAGGGAACAATATCATTTTACCTATATATATATATATATGAGGAAAGGGAGCCTACTTCATAAAGTAAGTAACCTTACGTACTTCATATATATTTTTAATTTTTTATAATTTTATTGAAAAATATCACCATAGATTTTTATAATTATATTCCTCTAATATGCCACTCAAATTTCATCAGAAACTGATACCCATATTCTTTTCATTTAGAACATGTAATTTTAACAGTCTTAGATTTGCTGTAATTGACATATTCTGGATGGAGGGCATATGATTATCTATTTCTTACGAAATTTGAATGACATATTAGAAGGTTATAGTTATGAAAATCTATGATGATATTTTCAAAAAATAAACAATTGTCAAAAATAAATATGAAGTATGTAAGGTTACCTACTTCATGAAGCAAGCTCCCTTTCCTCTCTATATATTGGTAGATATGGACTGTGTGTATCCACACACAAAATACATTATATATAAAGTAAAGTACTTATTTATATTGTACATACATGACTGCTTGATTATCATATGACTAAATCAAACAAAATAAAAAATGGTTCAGAAAATGAAAAAGGAAAAAATAAAAAATAGCGGAAATCACGAATGGCAATCATTGTTGGAGAAGGAAAAAGAAGGTCAAAGCACTTTTTCATAGTTATTTAAAATAAGGCGCAAAATTACCTATTTCAAGAATAATAAAAATAAGGAATCTTATCCATAACGAAAAAAACGGCCCTTAGGTGTGAAAGATTGCCCGATGTGAATACGAGACACCATTTGGACGCCGTATTTTATAATATAATAAGATATCACCTGAACTAAATGGAACATATTAGTTTGGTAGGTACTAAATAATAAAGTGAATTTTGACTAATAATTAATACAACTATTCCACTTGGTATCTCGAGGTTATATGATCCAAGGTTTAGATACTCCAAAATAAACCAATACATATGATTAAAGTATCATTATACGATAGATTATATATATTATATACATATATAGCTAATAATAATATTTTACGTAAACCCGTAAAACATCTACCGTGATTGTGTATTTTATATTTACTTAAAGCATATTCAGATTTATGTTTTATAAATGTTTTTATTCATTTCCATCTAGGTAGCCGATTTTACCGTTGTTTCTTCACCGATTCTACTTAATTCGATTTTAAAAAATATCAATATTATCATTCAATTGAACTGATTTGATTATATGATTTCAACCTTTAGGTTACATTTTCGTTTTATCTCCGCTTTGATTTCAAAAATAATGGTTTACCCAAACTTTGTAGTCTAAGTCAACATCTCCGACAAATTCCACGAAAATGAAATCTGATTACGTCAGCGACGGATGAAACTTGAAAGCATGCCTTTGGTTAAAAGATTAAAAATTAAAGCCCCTCACCAACTTAGGGAACACCTCCATAAAATCTTTTAAAATATATTTAAAGATACTCTGATCCAAATATATTTAAAGATACTCTGATCCATTCAGACTATGTAAGCTGATGTGTACATATATATACTACACAGCTGTATCATTATTTTGAAAAGGCCCTTTCTTATTCGGGCTTTAATTATCTGAAACTGTACGAGTTATTTATTTTAGTGCTCTTATTGTTACAATATCTAACTCCGAGCACTACAAGAAAAATGACTTGTGGTCATGGAATGTGGCTACGGAAACTTGTGGTTACGATAATTTCGTGGCCACTAGTTTCTCGTATCTACAATCCGTGGTCAAAGTCTCCATACAAGAGTTATGGTCACGACAAGTTCTGTGGTCATTTGTAGTGGCCACGACATATTCGTGGTTAGAGAACTCTCGCGACGAGACTTGTAGCTATGGCTACTAGCCACGACGTGTTGTGGCCACAGCCCAATTCTGTGGCCACAGACCCTATATCCATAGGCATAATTCTGTATCCACAACTTATTTTCCTTGTAATGTAGGTAAAGCATATTGAAAGATCTCCCTGACGGGGGAGAGAGTGGGTTCTTGTTGTGGTGATGTATCGCACCACAGTCGTTTGATCAACCTTTTGATCAAACGGGTGTGGTGCGGTACAGGCGTACGATCCAAAAGCGACGGGTATAGCAAAGAATTATTTATGATTAAGCTTCATGGGTCTTGTTCCATCTATAGGAATGCAAGAAAAATAATAACGCTGAAACGATTAGGTTAATCTGCAGCAGCGCAAGAAAATTAATGAAGTATTTGTATTGGTCCTTATATAGATTCCCGAAAGACTTGAAACCCTATCTGGGAAAAGTAAAAGATGTGCGTTGTTTAAATTTGTTGGACGATTTCACCGAAATCACCAACGGCACTTTGACCTAAGCTTAAATTTGCCTTAGTTTTCCCATGGAAGCTCAGATACTACTCCTAATCGTGATTAAATAAGAGAAGCAAAAACGGAAACCGAATACGCCAAAATAATTAGGGCACGTAATTACCATGATGATAGCCTTTATGTTGACCCTGGTCAGCTTGAAGTTGGCCTGAAGGTCATCCGTCCCGCCGCCGCTGCCGAGCTCATCAGGCGCCTCCTCAAGGAAGGCCAGCATTTCGTCGACCATGTCGGTGTCGGCGGCGTCGACGCTCTTCCTATTCGCCATGTGCTCGTCAATTATGTTGTCAATGAATCTATCCAGGGCTGCCCTAGCCCTCTTGAGCCTCGCGTTCATCCCTTGCAAGTCCATCCATCCCAGCCATGGGAAGAAGTCCCCCACGTTGAACGCTCCGAAAAGCCTCGAGAATTCCTGCAAGATCCCCATGAAAGTCTCCTGGCCAGCGTCCAAAGCCGAACCGAACGCAGCCCGGAACGTGATGTCATTGGTTAGCTTGAACACCAGCTCCCCAAGGTTCACCGGTTGGCCGATGCTCTCGGTGGAGATAGTCTTGATCATGGATTGTACCTCCTCGCGGACGGATTCCCACGACTCGGCACGGCGGCGGCTGAAGAGGCGCATGACGCATAGCTTGCGCATTTGGCGCCAGAATTGGCCGTAGTGTGCAAAGGCCATGTCGTTGCGGTCGTAGGTGAGGTAACGGATGGCGGTGCCTGCGGGACGATTGGAGAAGGCTTGGTCCTGAGCTTGGAGGACTTGTTGGGCTGTCTCGGGGGTCGAGACGGCGAAAGCATGGAGGAAGCCTAGACGGAGGTGGAGCAGCCCACCGTAGGTCTTGGCCAACTTGGCCAGGCCCCGGTGGGTGAGCTGGTCCATGATGAGCATGTTCCCAATTATGGGCCATCCCCGGGGCCGGGAGGGAAGGGCGGGCTGCGGCGACGGCGAATAAGGTAGAGAAAGATGACGAGGGAGAGGAGGAAGAGGAAGATGGGTCTATTGGAGGGATCAATCTTTACACTTTGGAGGAGATTCTCCGGTAACTTCTTGGTCGTGATAGAATCCATCACTAGAAGAAGCTAAGCGACAGCTTAAAAATGGATTGATCGCAGTGGGGAAGATGGGTTACTTGCATTTATAGAGAGGAGTGAGATCCAGCACCGGGCAAGTGTCGGCGAATTTTAAAACGGAGAATATAGTAACAGACGGTGAATGGTCTATGCACACAAACGTCGTTGCCAATGGGAAATGGATGAGACCAACAGAACGGTAGGCTAAGGGTTGCAGGTTTGGTGAGAAACTTTGTAGATTTATCCTTCTCAAAGATGATGTCAGCTGCTTGGGAATCTGTATAAGCTGCTACTTATCCAGCAATTCAGTTAAAGTATTTTTACACTTTCTGTTAACACTTGTTTCTCTACTTGATTTTTGAGTAAATAACAAAAAAGTCCCTGAACTATACGCTTGTTTTCAATGTCATACCTAAGGATGCAAATAGATACGGATATATCCGTATCCGATCCGTCACCGTATCCGTTTTATACAGATTTTGACATCCGTATCCGTCTCCGTTTTAAAATGGATACGAATATGAATATTGTTTTGATATCCGCAAACATCCGTATCCGTATTCGTATATCCGTTTTCATATACAAATATAGTCGTAGATTTATTTTTAACTATATATAACATAATTCTCTACCTCCTTTTACCATATATATATATATATATATATATATATAATTTTTATGATAGAAACACATTTAGTAAATTAATATCATGTGTTTTCCATCCAATTCTTATATACTTAATTCAATTCTATAGAGTATTTCTAACATTACTCATGTACGATCAGTATCC
This sequence comes from Ottelia alismoides, assembly GCA_037367405.1. NCBI lineage: Eukaryota > Viridiplantae > Streptophyta > Magnoliopsida > Alismatales > Hydrocharitaceae > Ottelia > Ottelia alismoides. The sequence goes on from JAZKJV010007330.1 coordinate 13,740, forward strand.
GTTTTACATCTGTATCCGTTTTTTAAGGACATGGTAATACAATTTTAATATCCACCAATATCCGTATCCACATCCGTATTCGTATTAGAAAACGGATAAGGATATGGTAATACCTATATCCGTATCCGTATTCGACCATTTGCATGACTCATACCCGAACTTTAAAAAGTAACAACGCGGTACCTCAACTTTCAAATTTATCTCAATGTGGTCGTTCCCCATAGAAACTTAGTTGATTATTTCATCATTTTAACCTTAATTTTCAATAGGTGGGGACCACATTGAGACATATTTGAAAGTTCAGCTTTCACATTGTTACTTTTTAAAGTTCAATGAAATTAGGTGTATAGTTCAAGGACCTTTTTGTAATTTACTTCTTGATTTTTTTACCTTCATATTTGTTACTTGTATTCTTGTGCAGTTAACAGTTTTGCCCGTTCGTGGATGCATGGATGGACCACATGCTCATCACCTCCGTCTCCACCTCTTGTTCCCTTCATGAGGGTGATGTAATGGCTTTGGTTTTTTGGGAAAAATCCCCAAAGCATCTCCATCTCACCATTGCTGCAATATTTAGAAAATCATTGGACGATTATTTAAATACCAATATTACATCAAATTTATAATCCCATTATTCCCTGTAGTTGGCAACCATAGATGACTCCATATCACCCATGTGTCCTCGAGGGAAAGAGAGGGAGAGTTTTGGAGAGAGAGAGAGAGAGAGAGAGAGTGTGTGTGTGTGTTTCTAGAGAGAGACATATAGGCTTTCCGGGTAGGTCGTTCCTTCTTGTAAGATATGATGGTGACGTCGCAGGGGAGTGCAAAGGTTGAGTTGTGATGAAGGGATCACAATTTGGAGAATGAATCGGGCATAAGGTATGTGTCGATTTTTAGGATAACATATACGTATCCGGATTATTTTCAAATAAATTTTTAATAATTAAGACTTAATCTTTCGTCTGCCTTTATATTATTTTGTAATATTTGCAAAAGACCCTCCAACTTTTGTTATTTGCGTTCTAGACCATGCCATCGAGGCTCACACATGAGCTTGGCTATTTTGTGCTTGTTCCCCTACAGGTATCTATATTTTGTTTTAGTCCAGTAACTTTAAATTCCAGTTATATATTTTTGGGAAAATTGCAACAAGGCACTGGACGTTTATTTTAATTACATTTCTGCCCATACTAGTAATTGAATTTTTGTTGGTTTTTTCTATTTATTTAAAATAGCTATTGTGCTACAAAAAAAAAACACTAAAAATAAGATTAGAATCTTGACGTGTCATAGATTCATGCCTCATTTTTGGATTTTCGATTTTAGGCATTCTCGTATTTTAAAAATACAAAATAGATTTGAATTTTTTCAAAAAAATATATTTTGAGTTTATGTATTTGCTTTCTAATTCCAAAAACTAAAAACCCTAAAAAGATAAAGAAATTCGTAAAAATAAAAAACTTCAAAAATCTAGTTTAAAAAGATTAAAAATTCCTAAAAATCATAAAAATATAATTTTCTATCCTATAATTATATTTATATTTTTATCTACCTATTAAAATTGATTTGAATAATTTTGGACCTAATTTGCTTATTTTAATCTTTATTTTAATTTCGATTATTTTTTAATCCCTGATTTAGGGTATTTTTATTTTAAAATTCTATAAAAATTTGCAAAATTCATTAAAAAATCACAAAAGTAGAAAAAATTTAAAAAACAAAAATATTTTATTTTCTGTATTTGACTATTTTTCTTAGTATTTATAATTATATTAGCTTACAGTGTAAATATAGTCTTATATATCCTATATTATATATTTAAAAAGAAATTAAAATTCCAAAAATTATAAAAATAAAATATAAAAATATAAAATTTAAACAATACAAAAATATAAAATAAAAATAAAATATAAAATATAAAATTGAAAAGCCACAAAACCAGATTTTGGCTAAGTATTTGAGAGGCATATTGTGCTTAATTTCTTTTTAGCTCACATTGTTCTATACCATTGCTTTCTGTATTCGACCCCTACTCGCATGTCGCTATATATATTTAGTATGGTATAATAAATTTTGATTCACACTATTTTTCTTGATTTATTCATTATGTGGGTTGATTGTTGATCGAGTGCAATTGTTGAGGAATCGTCATAAGGATTGAGTCCTCATCTTGTGAGGCTCATTTTAGACATCGATTTTCGCATTCATCAGGCGGGGGAGCTAACTAGGGGCAATCCCATTTTCCCATACACACACATACACACACATACATATACAAACGCACATACACACACATACACACACACACGCACGCACACGCACACACACACACACACACACACACTATATATATATATAGGGGTTGGGGAGCATGCACACAGGTGCATGTAATTTTACATGCACCGGGGTCTATATCTTCCATGTTTTTCTACATATTCATCTATATATCCCTTCATTATTCTATTCGAATTTCATCAGAAACAGAGACCCCTATGCCCTCCATCTAGAATAGGTCAATTACAGCAATTCTGAGCCCGTTAAAATTACATGTTCTAGATGGAAGGCATAGGAGTATTTGTTTCTGACGAAATTGGAATGACATATAGGAGGGATATATGGATGAATATACATGGTAATATTTTTTAAAAAATAAATAAGCGTGGAAGATATAAACCCCGGTGCATGTAAAATTACATGCACCCCCCTTATGTGGAGCTAACTTAGCTCCCCCACCCTATTTTCTCATATTTTTTTGAAAATTACTTTCATAGATTTTTATTATTATATCCTTATATTATGTCATTCAATCTTCATGCGAAACAAAGACTCCTACGGGCTCCATCTAGATGGGATCAATTTCAACAATTATGCGGCCATTAAAAATTATTGTCTAGATGGAGGTCACAAGAGTATCTGATTCTCACGAAATTTGAATGACATAATATAGGAATATAATGATGAATTTCCATAGATTCATTTTTCAAAAAAATATAGAAAAAATAGGGGGAGTCAAGTTAGCGTCCTCCTCGGGGCACCCCCCCCCCCCGACACACACATATGAGAAACTTCAAATGATATGGGGGCTCATCACATCTTTGGTGAGCCGGCATCAATTTATTTATCTTTCCTATATATTTTATGATTTCTTATGCCATGGGTTTAATAATAAATATTACAAAAATATTATTATATTAGACAAAATATTAATTTACAAATGAATCCTAAAAAACTATTTTGTACAAAGTGTATACTTTTACAAAATTGATACAGAGTTTTCACTAAAATTGATTGTGCCTTTTATAATTTAGGGGGAAAGATCCATCTCACTTGAAGGGCACCTTTAAAAAATATACAATTATATTTGTTATTATATTTTTTATGCCATAGATTTAATAATAAATATTATGAAAAAATTATTATTTTTATAGACAAAATATTAATTTACAAATGAATCCTAAAAAACTATTTTGTACAAAGTGTATACTTTTACAAAATTGATACAAAGTTTTCACTAAAATTGACTGTGCCTTTTATAATTTAGGGGAAAGATCCATCTCGCTTGAAGGGCACTGTTACAAAAAATATACAATTATATTTGTTATTATATTTTTTATGCCATAGATTTAATAATAAATATTATGAAAATATTATTATATTAGACAAAATATTAATTTACAAATGAATCCTAAAAGACTATTTTGTACAAAGTGTATACTTTTACAAAATTGATACAGAGTTTTCACTAAAATTGACTGTTCCTTTTATAATTTGGGGGAAAGATCCATCTCACTTGAAGGACACCGTTACAAAAAATATACAATTATATTTGTTATTATATTTTTTATTCCATAGATTTAATAAGAAATATTATGAAAATATTATTATATTAGACAAAATATTAATTTACAAATGATTCCTAAAAAACTATTTTGTACAAAGTGTATACTTTTACAAAATTGATACAGAATTTTCACTAAATTGACTGTGTAAAAAAGACTATGCCTTTTATAATTTGGGTGAAAGACCCATCTCACTTGAAGGGCACCGTTACAAAAAATATACAATTATATTTGTTATTATATTTTTTAGATATATGGTCAATCTCCTACTTGCCTCCTACCTTTTTTTGGTATATTGGAGGGTTTTTGGGGTTTGAACCTTGATCTTTTGTTTGGGGGAGCCACTGCTCAACCACCAGAGCAATTGGTTGGTTCTTTTATATATTTGTTATTATATATGAAGAGATTGAATGTATAATGTATAAATCATAACCGTATTCATATCTATATGTGTAAAAAGAACATGTGCTTCATTTTCCCTGCGTAATGTGGAAACAATTTTTGTTGTTGTGTACACCCATCGTCATCAATATTTGGAAGGGCAATTTGGGGATTTGATGCTATTGAAATTACAACATCAATATATATCTCTCTCCCTCATTCTCATGCCACCCCATCTTTCTCTCTAGAGTGGCCGTCCATTCTAACCCTATAGAGAAGGTCGCCGCCGTTGTGGCATTACCATTGTGTTGCTGCCTCAACTACTCATGGATTTCCATATCCTTCGGTGTGCCTAATTCATGAAGAAGATGTTTGTTTTTGTGAGACGAGAACAGTAGATTCATTGCTTGGATCAATTATAACAAGAATAACGCAACAATTTCCACGCAAAATAAGCATAAAAACACAAATATGATTCTAAATCTTAAAACCATCATTATTATTTTTAGAATACTATCAAATTTAATTTAAATTATATATATTTCAAGAATAGAAGACTTTTGATTTCTTTACTGGAAGAGTTCAATGGCCTTGAGAGGAGCTAACTTGGCTTTCCCGTGCAATTTCGACCACTTTTTATTTTTTCTTTTGAAAATTTCTTCCGTGAATAATTATCACTATATCCCTATATTATGCTATTCAAATTTCGTGCGAAACACAGACTTCTACGGCCTCCATTCAGACAGTCATTTTTAACGGTAACAGAGTTGTTAAAAATGATCCTTCTGGATGAGGGCCGTAGGAGTCTCTGTTTCATGCGAAATTTGAATGACATAATATAGGGATATATTGATGAAAATCCACAGAAGAGATTTTCAAAAAAAATAAAAAATAGGACGAAATAACGCGAGAGAAGTCAAGTTAGCTACCTCAAAAGGACAACCCTATTTTATCCTTAATGGAAAAGCAATGTTAAAATTAAAATGTCACAACATAATGGAGCTCGAAGCTGCAATATTCTATCCACAAAATAAATATAATAAAAAGCACCCACCAAACCAAATGATTTCTCTTTTAATTATTAAATAGAACATGGTCACATATTGTCTAAGCATGTGTCCACCTTCATGGTCTTTATTATGTATGGTCAGAATGTGAGATATAGAAGAATTATATGTTTTTTCATGCAGGCAAATTGCCCCAAAATTCAAACCAGTTCACACTTCAATATCAATATAATAGTTTAATATCTAACAATCGCTGTAAGAAGACAAAGTTTCAAGGATAGAGTTAGGTAAGATGAAGAACAAATGAACTAGAAAAGTCATGGTGCTGCTCGAGATTAGATCCCTAATTTTTAAAAAAAAACCAATCGTAGTCGTACTCGTCAATGAGTTGAAATTTTCGTTGCATTTATAGGACATATATAATGTTTTAATCATATTTGACTTGTTCGCATTTCGGGGGTTTTCCCGTAAATAAGGGAACTCCTTATGAAGTGAGTTTCCAATTCTCTTGAACTCCTGTCCGCATTCGCTATAAAATTCTAAATGTTAAATTCAAATGATTTCAAGATATAGTCTCTAATCTTAAAACAAGTTCTTAGTTGTTTCGATTTCAATGCTATCCAAACTGAATTTTTTTAGATGATTATATTCGTATAATCATATCCTTATCCATTTTAAAATACGAATATGAATGTGGATACGAATATTGACTAATGTTAAATAATGTGTTATCATATCCTTAAAAATGAATACAAATGTAAAATGAATATGAATTAGATACGGATAATACCATAAATATTTAATAGATTAACTAAAATATACATGTTTAGGATTGTTTATGCATAAAATAGATAACACTAGATATAGTAATTTCACAACAATTATATTAACAATGGTGAATGCAATCATAAAATATTGTTACACATAATTATAAATAAATCTATTATTTTACTTATGTACGAAAATGAATATATGAATAGGAATGCGAATCGCATCCATTTTAAAACGAATACGAATACGAATGTCAAAATATGTATAAACCGAATACGATAGCAGATCGGATATGAATATATTCACATTTGTTTTCATCCCTACTTGCTAACATAATGTGTATATATTGCTTACCGCAATGATTTAAAATAGTTTAATTTGTAGATTATTAGGTGCCTTTCATTTCAATATGCCTGAACTGTCAACGATTATATTATACTGTAATATCAATAGCTTTACTTGGTCACTGTAGGTCCCATGAGGTTGAATTATCATCTCAGCAACAACATATTAGGTTAGGTTGGAAACATAGACAGCACATAGCTCCTTTCACTTTAGAAGAAGTTGAGCCATTTATTGAAAAATTTAAACCAATGAGATAACTTTACTTAGGACATCATTAGATGTACCGACTGATCATCAAATTTGACTTTATAGACATTGTATAACTTCATGATAAAAATTTTGATATGGATCGATTTGAGATAAATAAATAATTCAATCATATTTTCTATCTTTATGTCGAGGGTCATTTAAAATAAAGATTTATGAACCAGTAAGCCTTTTCAATATCTCTTTAAACTCATGTGCTTGTCGTCGAGGACTATGATCGATCTGTTTTGGACAATCATTTATGTTCCTTCCCAGGTTTAATGAAACACCCGGTGGGTATTTCTCGCCAAATAATCTTCTTAAGGATTTTTGTATCTCCCAATCTTTACTCCCGTACAAATGGACCCATGATACAGACAGATTCAAATACCCATATAGAAAAGTTTTCAAGAGAAGGGTGTTACCCCCTGCAACCATTGGTGGGGGGGGGGGGGCGCATCAAACAATATGGTATGGTTGCACAGGAGGGACATTATATGGTTCTTCAATTGCATTCATCAAAACAAATGGTATGGGTTCAAGGCATATCAACAATCTCAACCCTAAATTGGATCCTCTGAGAAGCTTTGTCGAGTTTCATCGTCGCCAACCTCTCCTTGAGGTTACTTCCAGCTATCGACATTAAGCAAGTCAAAACAATGATTGAACTTACTCGTAAGAATTTCCTTATTGAACATATCAACCTTGTTCATCATGGTCCTCTTCTCAAAACAAATGAAGTGACATCTAACATTTATGTGCTTTGTACTCTGATGATGAACCTGATCCTTAGCTAGTCATATTGCACCGAGACTATCACACTATCTGATAGCCTTATCCTTTTGTAGACTGAGATATCCAACTAAGCCTTTCATCTACATGCCTTCTTTTCCAGCTTCCGTCAAGGCCATATATTCAGCCACTATGATAGACAGAGTAACTAGTGGATATAAAGTAGCCTTCTAAATAATACCAAAACTCTCCAAAGTATGGAAGAAGCTTGTTATTGATCTCCTCCCATCAACATCTAATGCATAATTTGAATCTGAATATCCAACAACAAAACAATTTGAATCACTTTTGTAAATGAGGACGATGCCTAATTTTCTTCTCATATAGTGAAAAATCTGCTTGACTATTTGCCAATGCTTCAACCCCAGATTTCTCTTGAATCTTCTAACAACACTTACAACACGAGTGATAGCAGGTCTTGTGCATACCATGGCATATATAAGACTCTCAACTACGCTGGCATAGGGAACGCATGACATGTGTTCCTTCTCCATGTATGACTGAAGAGCGAAAGAAACTCAGAAAAAAAGGGATTTGCATCATGAAAAGGAAGAACATGTGTGCAGATTGAATAAGTCCTTGTACAAGCTTAAACAGACTCCCAAGGAGGGGTACAAAAAGTTCGACTACTTCCTGATTCGTTTGTCGTTCAACATGATCCCATATGATTATTGTGTTTACCATAACAAGGTAGATGATGGATCCTTCATCTATCTGTTGCACCATATCAATGACATGTTGATTGATACCAAGTGTGTCAAAAGTTTTTGCAAGGTGTTTAGAATTGCATAGATCCTTTTTACAAACTAGCTATAACATCTTAATAATTTTCAAGTCTTGATTATAAGGCCTCACAGAAACTATCAATGCGACTAGAAATTCATTTTAGATATATTTGTGGGTACTCGAACTTGAACCATCCTCAACACAAATATGCACTCATACATACTTACGTAATACACACATATATATAGAGAGAAAGATAGATAGATATACGCATGTATGTAGTATTTTAGTGAAACTAGTCATTACCCAAAGTGTAGTGGGCAGTTTTTAATATACATGTCTAAAGGTTCAACTTAATTTCCTCTTTCCTCTCACAAATTCAAATACAACTTCCTTTTTACATCTCCAACATATATAAAATTCAAATCTAACACGATAACCACCCAAACTATCTAAGCCTCGATGTTCTTTCCATTTGTGTGTCATATATTTTTTGGGATTTTTACCGGGCAGACCTTATAATCTTTGTCAATGACCTCTACGACCTTTGAAACATCGATATTCCTCTCTCGACCACGTAAACTTGCTCCGTCTTACCCCACGAACCCTACCGTTAAATTGACACACCTAGAGTTAACTTCCTTGGGTTAAAACGAGTTAGTCTAACCAATCCACGATCGGATGGATAGAATTAACCAAGAGAAGAAAAACAATTCTCCCTCCTCTAACAGCTTCCCCTCCCACGACGCTCGATTGGACTTGAGGAGGTGCACGGGCGGCGTACGACCTGGAAGAGGTGGTGCTTCCAACGACATGGGAGATGGGGAGGGGCTTCAAATCGACGGGGCGGATCGGGGGGTTCGTAGGGGAGGTGACGGGCCGGGGGTGGGCTTCGTAGGGGAGCCGCGGGCTTTGACCGGCGGTGGGGAGGCACAGGGGGGCTTTCAATCAGGGGCAGGAGAGGCGATGGACCGGGAGGGGGGGGGGCTTCGAGCAGGGGGAGGGGGCTTCAACTGCCGGAAGGGGAGGCATGGGCTTCGACCCGGGGTGGTGGGGGGCTTCGTAGGGGAGGCGCGGGGGGCTTTCAATCAGGGGCAGGGGGGCTTCACAGGGGAGGCACAGGCTTTGGCTTTGACCCAGGGGTGGGGAGGCGCGCGGGGGTGGGGGGGGGGGGGGGGGGGGGCTCGAGCAGGTGGTGGGCGGAGAGTGACGTGTTCAGTCGGAGGGCGGGAGGCAGACGACAGGAAGGGCGAGGGGGTGGGAAACTGAGATGAGGGGGAATGGCATTGAATGTAAATTTGATAAATAAAATGGGTATAATGTAAAACAACACAATAGAATTTGGTTAGTTTTAACGGGCAAATGGATGGGGGTTAACCATAACGTCTGTAGGATAAGGGTTTGCAAGTTTACGGAGTCGAGGGAGGAATATCGATGTTTCAAAGGTCGTAGAGGTCATTGACAAAGATTATAAGGTCTGCCCTATATTTTTTGACATCCCCTTATGCACATTAATTGCATGCTACGCATTACTTACGAACTACATATCCACATTTCACATATCTTAGATATCTCTATTTGCTCTATATCTCATATATGTTTACTAGTTAGGCAATCCATACCACCAACTAATTTAGGTCTGAGTACCTTAGATACATTGGCGATGATGCTATATAACATGATTTTATTAACTTTTTCTAATAATATTGTATACATTAGGTTACTTGGGAGTAATTCTATGTTGAATATGTGATCACCCATTAGATGTACGATCATCTGTCGGGTGCACGAGTGCATGTTATAAGGAGTTGCCTATCTAAATGGATGGCTTGAACATTGATTTTATAAATAGCTATAGATCTTTATCAACATGACTTTTCACTTACTCCTAAATCCTTGAGACAAGAAAATTGGCAACCTATAATTGATAAATTTTCTTTTAAATTGCAAGGGTGGAACGCTACAATACTCCCACTTCTTTTAATGGTAGCACTAATGGCGAGATCTCAAAGTATATAATTTCATCAAATCCTAATTCTAATCTAATACAATACTCAAATTAGACATATTAGTACGACATGTATTGTAGTACTCTTCGAGACCTTTCGAACAAACCTAAGATAATAAAAAACAGATACTATATGCGAAAGTTATGCGCGAAGTAAGGTGATTTATGGCTTTTGGGTTCAGAACCGAACCTGAGCCAAGCCTATATAAGGCCAAGGTGTCCAAACACTTAGCCATAAAACTAAAGCTTTACCAAAGACTCGCTGGAGTTCCATTGTCGGTGACTGATTTTCTGCTATGATCGACGAGCTGATGGTGCCAACTCGAATATGATAGCGAGGTCCACTCGTATCTCGTGATCGTTTCACACGAAGCACTTCGAAAATGTCATTTTCAGGGTGGCGAAGGAATAGATGGGTGCACCCTCAAAGGTATGGAATTTAACATTCCGCCTTACAGTTGAACCATGCAATCTTTATATACCGCATGCGCATTGTTTGAATCCGTATTTAGTTGTTTGGATGCATGCATGCCGAGTTTCCTATCATATTGCGTTAAATTTTGTACAAATCTAAGTGATCTGTGTATTGCATGTAGATATAAATTATATCACTGTGATGTGAGTGGAGTGAGGATAACATGCACATGCTTAGATCGAAGATCTGAGCAATTTCACGTGAGTGTTTTAGGGGTATCTAATTATCATGGCATTTTTTAGACGATTTCGAGAAATTAGGTATCACATATTGATAAAAATTATACCATTGTCATATAGCCGAGATGAGAATCACATACCTCTACTTGAATTGAAAGTCTGAGCACTTTCACGCGAGGCATGTTTTGGAGTTATCTAGTTATCGTGACATGTTGGGGGTGATTATGGGGAGATCCGAGTTTCGCATGCCCATAAGATTTATACCATTTTGATATGGGCGAGATGAGGATCACATGCATGCAATTGATTTAGAAATATGAATACTCTCACGTGAGACATGTTTTGGGGGATATTTAATTGACATGTTGGGGGTGACTTCCACGAGATCCGGGTATCCCATGTTGATAAAATTTATACCACTATGACATGGACAAGATGATGGTCACATGCATGCTCTCAGATTAAAGATATGAATGATTTCACATGGAGCATATTTTCACATTTTTTTTATATTGTATCGCGAATAGCTATCCTACCTTTCGTATGGTAACAATTTTTTTATGCATAGTATTGATTTATTGAACGACATTAAAAGCATAAACTAAATGAAAAATTGAGTACGTGCCTATTGTGAATGTCTAATCATCTCCATTAATCTCTAACATGATAATATTATGATCCTCCGAGACTGAATCTTGATTACTTAAATCAATATTAGATAATCTAAATTATAACTTAATTAAGAATGAGATAATTAGTAAGTGAAATTATGATCTCATCATTTATCTCGAAATCTAAATGCTTTGTTGACTATAATGATTATATGATATATGATCTGTGTTGCGGTGGTAATTTTTCCATGTGTTTGGTGCTTTGGTTGTCACCATTGTTGATGTTCTTCTCCCATGTTGAGAGTGGTGCTTGTACTTGGCTCGACGTTGAGGTATCTCTCTTGTCGAGGATTTTGCTCATAATGTAGTTTTTTCATGATGCTTAGGTAGTTGGATATAGTGATCGCAAGAGATTGACATGAACTCTTGGGTCCCCTGTTGAAGACTTTACAAGATCCTTGCGAGGGTTGGAAGACACGTAGGTTCGCTTTTACCACGAGGGGTTTCATGAGGAGGTTTGAGGATGCACGGCATGTAGTCTTCTTTTCACCTTTCGTTATAGGATAAACACGAATGTTTAATGGGAACCGACCACTTGAGTTGGTTACTCATATTGGTTCTATGAAGAGAGTCTCGGGATGTGTTTAGAGAAGAAGTTGTATTTACCAATTTGTAATGTGTACGGAGAAAAATAAAAGGTAGTCGTAGGTTTTCCGATTACAGTTAGAAAATGGTGAATCATGTCCTAATTCCATATCCTTACTTGAGTTGTGTCTACAGTCAAGGACTTTTATTGACGTGTAGTGGTTTTCTCGTATGAGTTGCCCCGATTGGTTACGCTACTTGTGATATGTTACATGTGACTTGGTTACTTTAAAATTCCATTGATAGATCTGAATTATAGTTACATTTTGAATCTAGTGGACTCATCTAATATAGTTAGAAAGTGGTGAAATGAAATGAAATTGTAAGATTAGTAAAGAAAACTACTGGGAACTTAATTAGAATGCATCTACTTCACAGTATGCCTGCAGAGGCACCCAACCCTAAGATACTTTTTTTCTTGGAATTATAGTGTGAGGTCCTTGTCGACAAGATCACAAATTAATTTCTTCACTAATAGAATTAATGGATGGTGGTAATAAAGATAATGGTAGTAATAACAATGATAATTTTAACCTTCAAAGAAATACAACAACATAAATGTCAATTCATTACTAGAGTTCACTTGAGAGAGAGAGAGGGTTTTCACATTTCTTGTGCACTCGTTTTAATTGCTCTTCCAGTATTAGTTAGTGTCATTACCACTTTTGTTACTTTTTTCAATTATTATTACTGCTTACCCTTTAATTAGAATGAATCCATATTGAATAATGGCTATAATATATCCCACTTCCTTGTGGTCCAACAAGTTCACTGGTCCCGTCGCTGAAACAGTGAGCGGCTTTGTTGCATTGAGGAACTGTCAGGGTTAGTTGCACTAGACATGGTGTGTTTTACATTTTGGTAGTTTTACTTGTACAGTTTCTACTTCCGCTTTAGTTGTGAGAGATAGTTATGAAACATTTAGTTTGTTATACTCTGATAGCATATTTGTACATGTAGATATGGTTGTTGTTATATTTGTTGATATATCAATGAGAAATAAATGCAGCATATCTACTTCCTTTTACTTTGCTTATTCTCATATTATTTGCTTGTTACATTATGAACGTGAATTTGATACTTGTGAGTTGATTGCTGAGTATCGAGGTCCTCTGAGGGCCGTCACACTAATAAACAAAACGCTCTCACTCCCCTAATTTTACTTATAGGGTAAGGTAAACATAAATATAAGCAACAACAAGAATAATACAAAGAATGAGATATGAACAGTATATTGTCTACACCCTCCTATACTTATGATAAAGTACATCCTAATTACAGCAAAAATCTTAAGCGACATGTAACATATTTACACAATTACTTATATCTAAAGCGTAATTTAAAAAAACCATAGACGCATAAACAGAAACCTGCTTATATGTTTTTTTTCCCATGTGATTTCGTAGAGAGCATTGATGAGTAGAAGTGGAATTTCCACACGAGGAAGAAAAATTAGGGGCAGCCGGGTAGGAGAGATGTGACGTCGGCTGAGGAAGAGAAGAGAAACGTCGTCCATGCCTTTTATGTATATATGTCTATAACATATATTAGGGAGGGTCCAACTAATGCATGTTGATGGAAACTTCCTCTTTGAAATAGGTTTGTTAAAATGGATGCAATGGATTGGAAATGGAGTGAATGGATGGGATCGAATGGATTGGTACATTTGCAAGTCTGTAGCTTTCTTAAATTTTGGGGCTCTAAATTCTAATAATATAAATTTAGCTTTTACCGGGAAAGTTAGGTGAGCAGGTCACAATCTGGTAGTAGGTGATGAGTATATGTGTATGATAAATCCATCCACACACTTTCTGTTGTCACAGCTAACTGTGGCCAAAGCACCATTAATTATTCGTTGGAATTGATAATATTGCATCCCCTAAAATCCATGAAATATCAATGAGCAGGTTGATTGGTAAGTCATCGGTTTGGTAAGGCTCTCATTTTTCGTTTGATTCGAAAATTTGATCCGGTCTTCGGGATGATAATTCGAAGCCGGGGGGCCTTAAATTGATGAAAACTCAGTCAGCTGTGTGAACTTTTATATAAAAAAATAGAATGATATGATATCTATAGAGTGCTTACATGTTGAAACTTTCCAATATACTTTTCATGGTCTTTTTCTAAAACATGAATGATTTAGGGATCATCTATCCATTTCAGGATGCATGCATGCCATTACGGAAATTTCCTCTTGTGAAAGAATACCTTCTTGACAATTTTTTTAAAAAATGGTCCACTGTTCAGAAGACATGATTTTAATTAATTTGAAGAATGAAGGTTAATATAAAATATACATAAAAATATCAAAGAAAATCAACAAACTAAAATCACAGCCTACAAGCATCAAAGAGATTGGTAATGCATGCAACCAGTAAAAAAAGCAAGATGAACATAACTTATTACTTTTCTGGATATGTAGAATCCACTCCCTTCCTCTCTTTGATGTAGCCTTTTACACACTAATTCATCACCGTGTATTCCATGGAACAGGAAACAAACAAAGTTCCTCTTTGTATTCGTGCATATGTCTGAACATGTATAATATATGTGAGGATACTTGTCATTTGCCGATATCTAAAATCATGAAGACACACATATATGGGGAAATAGAGCGCAAAAAATATCTATAGTGATAGTTTTTTTTTCAAAATCTGTCCCTAGTTCCTAGTTCCGTTGTTAAATATATATAACGACGATATTATTCGTCGCGAAATGATTTTTCGTACTCGAAATTAAGAATGAATATCATATATGCCGTTATATCATTAGCAACGGTCAACATAGTGACGCTTAATTGTTGCTATTTTTCAAACTTCTAATTAATCGTCGCTAAATTCTTGAACTAAAAAATAGCGACCATTAGTTGATATTTTTGAAAAATAGCAATGGATAAGCATCGTTATATGGACCGTCGCTAATGATATAACGATAGATGTGATATTCGTTGCTAAGTTCGAGTACGAAAGATCATTTCGCGATGAATAATATCGTCGTTATATATTTACAACAGCTAATTTAATGACGGATTTTGAAAAACCGTCACTATAGCTCAATTAACGGGCTGCTCCCACCTTATTTTCCTCCTATTTTTTATTTTTTGAAAAATAATAATATGTATTTTCATCACTATATCCTCTTTCTTGCACGAGTCTTTATTTTTGATGAAAATTGAATGGCATTTTAGAGAAATTTAGTTATGAAAATACATATTTTTATTTTTCCCAAAAAATGAGGAAAAATGGTACGGAGCAGCCCGTTGGCTCCTCCCAAGGAGCATGCCCATTTTTCGCATGTATAGGAAAATGGATGGGAAAATGGGGTTGCTCCCGCCTCATTTTCCTCTATTTTTTTTGAAAAATGAAAAATTATTTTATCACTATGTCCCCCTAATATGTCATTCAAATTTCATCAGAAACAGGAACTCATGTACCCTGCATCCAAAACATGTAATTTTAATGATCTTAGAATTCCTCGTCATGTTCCGGATGAATGACATCAGGGTTTTATTTCTGACGAGATTTGAATGGCATATTAGGGGATATAGTAATGAAAAAATAAAAAAAATTTTATTTTTTAAAAAAATAAAAATAGATGGAAAATGAGACGGAGTAGCCCGTTGACTACTTCCAGGAAGCAGCCTCATTTTTCTCGTATAATATATATGGGGCGGGGAGCCTGCACCTTGGGGTGTAGGAAACTCCCTGCACCCACCCCATATTTCGACTATTTTTTTATTTTTTTGAATTAGGGATTAACTTAATATGTTAAGGGGAATATGTGTTTCAAGTTTCATGCAAAACAAACATTCCTAACATGTTCATCTAGACAGGGTCGATTTCAGCAATTCTGAGACCGTTAAAATTTGGTAGTCTTGATGGAGATGATAGAAGTCTCGAATTAAGTTGAATTTGGAATGACAACATGGTGATACATGGTGATCTAAATACCCAGGGTTTCATTTCAAAAAATCAAAAAATAATGAAAAATTAGGCAGGGTGTAGGAAGTTACCTGCACCAGTCGAGGTAGGCTCCTTTTTCCCTATGCATATATATATATATAGGGTGCACTTGAATTGAGGTGGCACCTTTCCTTGACTATGGAAAGGTGCCATCTTAAGCCGTCGGATGATGCGTGTGCGAATGAGATTGAAACCACTAGGTGGTTTTCGTGCCAACTAACATTCCTATTATGGTGCTGGATTAAATTATTGCTAATTTGGTAAATTGCACGTCATTGATCATTCTATATTTAGGTATATATTGAGTGACGTACAGAATTTTCCAGAAATATCGGATGAAATAAATGTCCATATTTTGAAATAACCGTTAACAATTTACAAATGCTTAAGATATTTTACAATTCTGTGTTATAAATTACAAACGTGTAACCACTAATATTCGCAAAAATGTCCAAATCTGACGAAGATTTGTAGTGTAGATGTGTTTCCTAAAATATAAGGTGCTTTTATTATGTGCTTTTGTAATTACATTTTTTTGTAAATTTCGTAATCTTTTTTCTAAACCGCATTATTTATTTTGAAACTTTTTGTAGTCTTATTTGAGAACATTCTGTTAGAGCAATGTTTGTAAACTGTGATATTTTTTTGTAAAATCTGTTTCTGTTTTGTAAAATTCATGTGATGTTCGTAAAATAGATTGCTTATTATTAATGTATAAATTATTTTATATGTCCATCCAATATGTTTCCCAACATCGTGGGTCCATCAAAATTCGTCAGCCATTGTAAACTTTGTGCATATTTTGTAAAATCCACGCTCACATTGTAAAATTTTTATGCTGATCTGCAAAATATAAAGTGAATCAGTAATATTCAATTAGACACATGGAAATAACTGTAAGAAAATATCAGACAATTGTTTAATAACTGAGTTAAATGTAAAACATACTTTACAATTGTAAAATATGTTAATGAAATGATGTAGCTATGTACCACGAGTCTTCATTTTGAGCGAGTGTTGGTCATGCGTTTGAATGAACGTAAAACTTTATAAACAGAATGTAAAATAAAGTATATGAAAGTGAAATATGTACTATTTATTTAGCATGGATAGCACATAAATATAAAACTTTGCGAAAAAATGTAAAATGGATATTCAGATTGGTCCAAAAAATGTATATATCAGGAACAAGTATAACATAAATGAAAGAATTAAAGTAGCACAAACGAAACTAAAAATAACATATTTTTTAAATGCAATACATAAAGTAACCGAGAAATCGTCCTCATCATTTAAAACTTGACATTAAAAGGTATCAAAATATATAAAGATTGTAATGGAAAAAATAAAACTTGACATTAAAACTTGACATTCTCCACCTTAGCACCCGACCACCTCTCGCCGTAGCCGCGCCGCCTCCTCTGCCTCGACGACTTGGTCGTGTGTCGGCCTACCTCTCGTCGTCGCCACGCCACCTCCTTGCCTTCAGTCGCGCACCACCAAGTCGCAGCCACCAGCAGCTTGGCCGCACCGACCTCCACCTCGTCTCCTTGCGGCTGCACCATAGCCTGCGCGTGGGGCTCTCGATCGTGAGCGCCACTATTTTTAGTATGGTCGTTTTAGTAATTAATTGAATACGCTATTATATAGCATGAAATTCGGGATTCAAATTGAAAGAGAGAGACATGTTACTAAATTTGGCATATAGACTCCGATTAGATAAGTGGTTTTGGGAGAGAATTAGTGGTTTTGATGAGGGACGTTGATCATTATCGGACGGCTAAACAGAGGTGTCGCACCATCTTTGTAGAAAGGTGCCACCTCAATTCAAGTTTTCCCTATATATATATATATATATATAAATATATATATATATATATATGGGTAAAATGTGTATGCCCCCTAGGGGGAGCTAACTTAGCTCCCCCCGCCCCTTTTTCCCAAATTTTTTTTATTTTTTTGAAATCTAAAACCGTGTAAATTTATTATTAAATCTCTATATTATGTTATTCAAATTTCATACGAAACCGAGACTCCTACGACCTCCATCCAAACGGGGTCGATTTAAAAAATCCTGTTACCGTTAAAAAAATGACTGTCTGGATGGAGGCCGTAGGAGTCTCTGTTTCACACGAAATTTTTATGACATAATATAGGGATATAGTGATGAATATTCACGGAAAAAAATTTAAAAAAAAATAAAAAAATTGAAGAAAATGGGGCGGGGGGAGCTAAGTTAGCTCCCCCTAGGGGGCAGCCCCATTTTCC
The DNA here is from genome assembly GCA_037367405.1 of Ottelia alismoides. Taxonomy (NCBI): domain Eukaryota; kingdom Viridiplantae; phylum Streptophyta; class Magnoliopsida; order Alismatales; family Hydrocharitaceae; genus Ottelia; species Ottelia alismoides. The sequence goes on from JAZKJV010007330.1 coordinate 31,995, forward strand.
TCTATATATATATATATATATATAAATATATATATAAGGGGCTGGGGAGCTGCACCCGGGGGTGTAGCTAACTAGCTGCACCCGGCCTTCATTGATTTGTTTACTTTTGAAATGAAACTTAGGGGGATCTAAATCAACATATATCACCATGATATCATACCAATTTCAACTAAATTCGACACTTCTATCATCTCCATCAAGATTATCACATTTTACCGGTCTCAGAATTATTGAAATTGACCATATGTAAATAGGCATTTTAGGAATGTTTGTTTTGCGTGAAATTTGAAACACATATTCCACACAATAAACTAAGTAAATCTCCATAGATTTTTTTCCAAAAAAATCAAAAATCAATGAGAAATATGTCCGAGTGTAGCTAGTTGACTGCACCATCCGATGTAGCTTCCCTTTTCCCTATATATACACACATACACATATGTACGTATGTGTGTGTATAAAATCTCTAATTATGATCAGTTGAATATATGCGGGAGAAGATAAATCGTCTTTGCATCCGTCGGAGATGTACGGATTTCCCCGGAAGAAAATTGGTGGATCCGAACCAAAATTTCCTGAGTTGGGCCGAAAGAGCCCAATGGAGCACTCAAACGGTATGGTAGCGCGCAGTTCATAATTATGTATATTTTTTGATGCTTTTGACAATCCAACGCTAATTATGAATTTGAAAACATTGGACGTGCTCAAATAACGAGTAAGATTTATAATACGTATTCCACTCATGTTCATAATTAGATTTATATTTTTATTCTACCAATTGGCAACAATAACTATTTTAGTTAAAATGAATATGGAACTTTTACACTTTGTCCAAACGAGTTTTCGTTGTTACACTTATTGCTTTTTTCTGTCTATATTCTTGGACCATTGACAACTGTGTCATTCTATTAGTTGAATGTTTTTTAAGTGTCGAAGAGTCGATGTATCTCAAACTCGTGTCTATTTCAAACTATTTTTATTGTTATATTTATACTCCTAAAAACGATGTAGAGTAGTAAGTGTAGAAGCATTGAATTCAAGAAGGTATGTGAAACTAAGTGGATGAGATCCTAGGTGTAACTATTGAAGGCAGTCATGTTGTCGGAGCTGGGAGATGAGAACGGACGCCGGCGACGTAGATGGGCTGGAGGATCCACCTAACAGAGAGATGGGGAAAGAGTTAAGGGAGAGGATGTTGACATAATGGGTCAATGTTCTCAGTTGGTGTTGGCCAATGGGCTTAGAGCCTAGGGGTCATTTGACCCCGAAAAAAAAGGCAATTAGCTGCTTGAACTTATTTTGTTGATTTATATACAATAAATAAAATAAATTACAAAAGAAAAAGTAAATGGATATAAAAGAAAAAATAGTTAAAAGATAACAATATAGATAATTATATTATCTACAAAATGGAATATAATACAATAATAAATATTAAGAAAACAATGGAGAAAGTAGGCAAAAACAATCAGATATATATGTATAATATACTTATAGTACAAATGTACTTTTTTAGATTTTTTAAATAGGCACATCACTTTATATTTTATTAATTTAAATCATAATTTAATATTTACAAATGTATTTTTAAATTTTCAATATATATAAATGCATGTCTCAAACTGCTTTTGAATTATTACTCAAAACGTGATCTATTTCCTCATTTAATTCATAACTAATTCTTGTGATTTACTTTCAAGATGATATTTAAGACTTTGATTGGTACTTTCATTCTCCAATGGTAACTAAAAAGATTGCATAGGGTATTGAAGTTTTCAAGCTAGGGAATTTTTGGAAGCAATGAGGACCATGAATATGTTTGGATACATATTATATCAAATTGCCAACGACAAAAAATGCTCTTGTGTTGTGTCTATATGAACATTTGATTGCTTTTAATAATAACAAGACCAAAAGGTTCCCTTCACCTTGCAGCATTCTTAGTTTATATGTAAGTACTACAAAATATAAATAAACTGGTTAGGTTCCTCTCATCTATTATTATATCATATATTTTTGTTTAAAGAATTATCACATTCATCTTAAAAAAATACAAAACATTTGAAATAAAAAAATCTTTAAAAATTCATATAAACTCAAAACTAAATAGGAAAAATCTCGAGAAGCTTGGAACATTAGCTATTAGGGACACATAGCATTTTAATTATATCCATAGTAATTTTGAACCCAAAATCTAATTCCAAAATTTCCATTTGTCGTTATATTTTTATTTGATATTTTTTTACTATCAAATTTTATTTTCCACTTTTACTTATCTGAATTTTATCATAATTCACCTATTTCAGAACACCTTAACTAACAGGAAAATCGTGGGTTGTTATTTAATGCAAATAATATGAATATGAAGTGAATGTCATTGCAACCAACAATTTCTCGAATCAAACCATTTTTATCCAAATTAAAAAAATAAAATGGATTGATTTTTATTTATCGGGTATAACTTCTATGGTCGAACACAAGGAGACAACTATTATTAAATAAGGGTTATTAAAATCAAAGAGATTTTAATGAAAATAAAGAAGGAAACTCTAACCAAACTACCTTGGTTTTTATGGATTTTTAAAATTTTTATGAGAATTTAATTTTTAATTTTTTTATGTTTTCTGATTTTAAATTTTTAATGATTTTTTATTTTACAAATTTCAATATTCCTAATTTTTCAAAAAAAAGCAAATAAAAGAAAAAGGAAAAGGACACATAAGCACTCTTTTTCGTTTTGTTTAAATATAACAAAAATGTCTAGAAAAAACAAATAAAAATATTTTTTTGTGTTTTTTATATTTCTTACTATTTTTATTTTTAAGAGATTTTTAGAAACTTTTTAGAATTTTCAAATCAATTAAAAATAGAAGTAAAACAAACTGAAAATCAAGCAATTGTTTTTAAATTTTTAAAATAGAAAATAAAAGTAAAATGATGCAGATATATGATAACACGCCTGAGCACTCGGGTATAAGGTACTAAATAGGTCGTTGCGACCCAAGCAATCAGACGATGTCAATCAAGAAAAATGAACCACTAACGAAAATAAAATCGATCAATACACGAATAGCGGTCCTGCTATTGGATTAACCTGGTATAGCACCCAGGGTCGAACACAAGGAGCACGGGTTGGCCAAAGGCCTACGAAGTAGTCAAAAAAATCAGAGAAGAAGGGAAGACATTTTTAGTGGTTTTTAATTGTTTTTAAATTTTTTTGGATTTTTAAATGTGGAGAAAATAAAAGAAGCACAAAAGCAAACACACTTTATCAACTTATTTAATGCATCAAAACTCAAGCAAAAATTCAGACAAAAATGTTTTTATGTTTTTTAGGTTTTTTAATGTTTTTGGTGAATTTTTGAGATTTTTCTGATATGTATTTTATTTTCTAAAAATCAAACAGTACTGAAAATGCTAGGCACTGTCCAGCCAGGCCCAAAACCCAAAGATAAAATATCTAAGGATCTCAGAGGGACCTGGAGGTAATTTTCCTGTAAACTAGAGAAAATAAGGAAAATTTGAGCACCAGAATTATTGTTTTTGGGTTTTTAAATTGTTTATTATAATTTTTATGGGTTTTTGAGGGTTTTTGAATTTTTAAGATTTTTAAGCAATGAAAAATAGCCAAGATTGGCTAGAAAATCAAGCAACACACAAGAAACAGTACCTAATTTTTATAGAATTTTTCAAGGAGTTTTTATATTTTTTTGTGATTTTCCAAGTTAATTAGTGCCAAAAATAGATGTTTTTGAATTTTTAAAAATAGCAAATAAACTCAGAAATGTCCTCAAAAATCTACAAAAATCCTACACCATGGCAGGAGCCATGTGTCAAATTTTCGTTGGATTTGGAGGTGATTTGATATTTTATTCAAAAATGACAAGGGGGCACTGTGCACAGGGACCAAAGTGCAAATACCCGAAGATCTGGGGATCCAGGTGCAATTTTCCCAGCAAGTCACGCGCGTGGCGCGTGCCTGGGGCACTCAGGGACCTTCTGGTAATAAAAACAAGTCCTAGGACCTTTTGGTAACTCGTACCAAAAAGTCCAGGGGCTGTTATGCAATTAACCCACTAAAAGGCGCACATGTGCAAATAAAATGTTCACAGGGGCATAAAAGCAATTACCAAAAAGTTTCTAATCATTCATGAACCAACCAGAACTACAGGATAATAGTTGCAAATAACCCAGACAAAGCACGTGGCGAAGCACGTGGATCACACATACAGGGGCATAAATGCGAATAAAAACAAGCACGAGGTCCAATGTGCAATTTACCCTACGTAGATAAAACTCCTAAAATACTTACAGGACTGACACGTAAAACAAAAACTAAGAGGGGGCCCTAAGTAAATTACCCCTTATTACGTCGATGGCTGGATGCGCGCCACGTAGATGATCCAACGGTCTCGGACGTCGGGCGCTTTTCTTCTTCCGCACGTGGGCCTGATCGACGGTGCAGAGGGGGCCACGTGGAAGATCGAACGGCTGGTGGGTGCTGGTGGTTCCCTCTCTCTGTTCTGACGGTCCAGATCAACCCTCGAGCGGATCGGACGATAACTGCTCCTTCGTAGATGAACGGTCACGATGCGAACTGGAAGGCGGGACTGATCGGACGGTGCTCGAGGACCTTCAAAGAACAGGTGGCCGGCGAGGTTCGCCGGCCTCGTGTGCGTGCTAGGGTCCTCCTCAGCTGCTTCCAAGGATCGGAGAAGATCGGCGATGACGTCCCGCAGCTGGTGGTGGCCTCCGATGGCCCAACCGAGCCCTGGAGGGGCTCCGGCGAGGTCGACGGAGATAAGCTCCTGGCCTGGATGTGAGGGGGCCTCAGATGGCCTCCTCTTGACCTGCAAAATAGCTCAAGAGCTTCGCGGGTCGAGGGCAAAGTGCCTCGACCCGAAGAAGCGGCGTGAGGGTGGACGGTGTGTCGGGGCGAGCGAGCTCCGGCGAGCGGAGGACGGTGGAGCTCGAACCCCAGCTCCTGTGCGAGCTGGGTTGAGTGAAGGGGTGGAGAAGGTGCGTCGAGGGATGGCGGAGGTGACTGAGTGTGCCGATGATCGAGAAGAGGTACGATATAGCCGGAATCAAAGGAATACGTCGGAGCTTCGATTTGGGCGAAACTACAAATTAAGCTAAATAGGCGAGCTAGAGTGCTACCTGGGTGGAGTGGAAGACTGTGCTGGAGCTTAGCTAGCTCCTGGTCGTCGCCTCGAAGGTTGTCACTGCCTGAGGCTCGAGCTCCTGCTAAGTGGCGGAGCACGACGGCGCGAAGTCGCCGGATCGATGGTCCGGGCACCCCCTCCTCACTGCGACAAAGGCAATCGCGAGCTGTCACCTCGGAGATTGCAATGGAGGTCACGAGAATGAGAGTGGCGAGCCAAAGATGGCGAAAATGAGAGGCGGAGCTCGGCTATATACGTGAGTGCCGACCCGACTAGGGCTGGTCGGGTAGGGCTGCGAGAAGCGCGGATCCCAATGCGAATACCCCGGCGGCCATGTCGGATGTACAAGGAATCGATTGGACCCGGGGTTTGCGGAGAAGGCGAGCGGATCAAGCGCGGAAAAATAGGAAAAGTCGGGTCGGGCGCAAGATCCGTGGGAGAAGATGGTCCGCGGGGGGAGTTGACCGGGGTCAACATTCCCCGTGGACCAGTGAGGTGCTGCCACGTGGATCGAATTTGAAACTCAAAAATGAGGCAGCAAATGGTCGATTCAGCAAAAACTTTCAACATGAAATATTTTTCTTTTATTTTTTTCTATTTTTTGGTGATTTTTAATTAATTTTTGGAAATAAGAATAAGGTATGTACATTATATAGGGATATATACAATATGTAGGCTTTTTATTTTTGATTTTTTATTATTATTTTTATACAATTTTATTCCTATTTTATATAGAATAAAATGAGGAATAAAAGGATATTTTTATTTTATTTTTATCACTTATATACATGGGTGGAATAAATAGTTATATACATTTATATACATGGTATATATATACAATGTATTTTTGTATTTTTAATTTTGTTATTTTTATTTGATTTTTGTGGTGTTTCTTTTTATTTATTTTATTTACAAAATATGCCATAGAATATTCACAAAAAGTTTGGAAAATAAATACATTTATTTATAGGGTTAAATAAATAAAGGATGATGGTCTATGCACATGGTGGAGGGATATTTTTGGTCTTTTTGGTTTTTGGCTTTTTGTTTTGTTTTTATTCTTTATAAATAGGTACAAATATTTACAAACATATTTTTGGATGAGGAAAATATAATTTTATTTATTTACAAAATATATACACATGAGCCCCTATCTCCCTCTACTTTGGCTTTTATGCGGTCAGGCCCATGCTGAGCCCTCCCTTGGGTTAGGTTGCTCAATATTTATTCTAAATATTTCCCTCTTTTTCTTTTTACTCTTTATTCTTTTATTTTTGCACAAAAACATGCTAATTATATGTTTTTACAAGATGCATGCTTTTGCTAATTATTCCTATTTACACATATCTACATGCATTTGCATAGGTTTTTGTAGCTAAAATATAAAAATAAAGAGTGATGAATGGGTATTCATCACCCCCCTATACTATACTTTGCTAGTCCCTTAGCAAACACTTATTTGAAAAAGAAGTGAAAAAGAAAGAAAAAGAAAAAGAAAAAGAGGATGTACATGGATCAAAGTTGAATTATTAAACTTTCCTTCATTAAATTGAAATATGGAGCTCGATCAGATCTTTGGATTATTAATGTGTCGGAACCTTATTTGGACTTAAGCTTAAAACTCAACAGCCTCCAAGTTCCACCAATCTATGGGCAAGACTCCTCAATAAACCAGATCAGAACAAGTCTACATACACAAACTCTAATGACCATGAATCTTTCCATGCAGTGTAAGTGATATGTGGCTCCCCACCTCAGAAGCAACAAAGAAACAACCTCCCTCAACCTGGTAACTCTAATGCCTCGGTCTAGCAACTCTTTCCTCGAGAAGCGGGGTATTCCCTTCTAAGTTCAAGTGCAACCGGCTCAAGAAGAGGGGGTAGAAGTATAGAGTTTTGGAAGCTTAGCCAGTGTAGCTAAGTCTCCCGCTGCAAGCTTCATGAGATGTAACATGGATGCCATAAGCTTTGCTTTATTTGACTATATACACTCCGGTGGGGTTATTAAATTTTCAATCCGACCCACCACTTTTTTGGAGTTCTTTTTGCATTGTTGCATTTTTTGCATTTTTTTTCAAGGACTTCTGTACAACATATCTACATGGTGCAGCATATATACAAGAAATTTCCTCTTGAGCCAGTAGACTATCCCTCTTTTGAAGCTTTATTGCAACCCACAGCTTCTGTCTTTAGCCTTCATCACCACTAGACCAAGTTGAGGTGCACTTCCTTCACTAGAAGAAGAAGAGAGGTTCCGCCTAGAAGTACTACCCTCATATGCTACCCCAAGCCAAAGGAAACTGCCTCCTCACCACCTCATCCGTGGAGAGCCATGTGTAAAGTGCAGGTGCAAGTCAAGCCATTGTCTCTAAGAGTCATGCGTGTGTTATTAAGTGTTCTACTTAAGCTCATCAAGATGACATATGCTCATAGCCTAGTGGACTCAAAGAATTAAGTCCTTATGGACCTGAAAAGCCTTAACCCTAAGTCCTATAAGGTTCCTCTTAAAGTTAAGTAGATTAAGATCTTATTCAAGCTCCATTTCTCAATTTAATTCCAGGCTTAGTTTAAACGTCAACTCTCATCCAGGAAAAACTATATACATATATGTACACAAGATGCTATTTACAAATATTTTACAATCATGCAAAATTTTTGAAAAATGTTTTGAAATCATGAATGAATGATGATGCATGAAGTGCAAATTTTGCAAAAAGATATTTACAAACATTTACACAAGATTTTTGCAAACTTTTGATTTTCAAAACATTTTGGAAAAATTTTGTACTATATACATAATTTTGATACAAAAATATTTACACAAACTTTACACCAAAGATTTTTGAAATCATTTTTACAAAAATACTTTGTACACTAGCTATGTATGTGCAAGATAAAAGAAGTTTATGTACATGAAAATTTTTAAATTTTTGTGATTTTTAGCCATTTTATTTATTCACACACTCACTCAAAGTACGAGTTATGGCTAAAGTATATATGAAATATATACACACCCCCCCTATACTTAGCTCGAACGATGTCCTCAGAGTGATCAAGAGCGATGAAGAAGACATAACTCGTGCTTAGTAAAAGGGAAGTGAAAAGGAATGGCTAAGTACAGGAACGAATAAATGAATAGAATGAGAGGAACTCGGTGGTTTCCCCCTATACTTAGGATTAACTAATCCTAAGTATAGCAAGTTGTACATGAAGGGAAAGCCGAGTGAAGAAGATACAGAATCTGCCCCCCACCATACTTAGGGTAAAATATCCCTAAGTATAGGCAGCAAAACAGGAGCAGAAAGAATGAAGAGAATACCCGCAGGTCCTACATCCCCCCTATACTTAGGGTAAAGTACACCCTAAGTATAGCATAATCATAAGATGAGAAAAGGGATGTGGGACTAAAGAATAGAATGATATGGACAATTGGATCTATACAGGCGGAGGAACAGTGAAAATCAGGCGTGAGATGCAAAAGATGTGAGTCAAGAGACCACATCTCACGCAAAATGAATAGGGGCAACAATAACGTCCCGCGGCTCATGATCTAGAAATGGCTTGAGCCGATGGCCGTTCACTCGAAAGGTACTCTCAGAAGACAACTCGGATATATCAATACTACCATTGTCGTGCAGCTTTCTGACGAGAAAAGGTCCCTTCCATTTGCTCTGTAGCTTCCCTGGAAATAATCTAAGCCTCGCATCAAACAGTCATACTCTCTGTCCAATCTCAAAATGCTTGTGGCTGATATGAGAATCATGCCACTCCTTCACTTTTTCCTTATAATGTAGGCTGCTTGAGAAAGCTGCATCTCTAAGCTCCTCCAGGGCAGCTAACTCTGCCCTCCTCTGATCTCCTATACCATCTGGATCCATCATAATATCTGTAACTGCCCAAAGTGACTTGTGCCTCAGCTCAACAGGTAGATGGCATGGCTTGCCATAAACGAGGCGAAAGGGAGATGTACCCAATGGAGTCTTGAAAGACGTCCGATATGCCCACAAGACCGAGTCCAAAAGCTGTGACCAATTCTTTCGGTCAGGGCGGACGACTTTCTGTAAAATATTCTTGATCTCCCTATTCGACACCTCAGCTAGACCATTCGTCTGTGGATGGTAAGGTGTGGCAACACGATGGTCTATACTGAACTCGCTAGCAAGGGCCTTCACCTGGTCGTTGATGAAATGAGACCCCCCATCAGAAATCAGAACTCGTGGAACCCCGAACCGCGTGATGATATGCTTCCTCAAAAATCTGCAAACAGTCCTCGCATCAGCGGCTCGGGCGGGGATAGCCTCAACCCAACGACTAACATAATCCACGGCCAACAGAATGTACTCAAACCCCTGACTCTTAGGGAATGGACCCATGAAATCGATGCCCCATGCATCAAAGACCTCACAAGAAGTGAATGGGCTGCATCGGCATCATATCACGCTGTCCACAAGTGCCCATCCTCTGACAGTCAGTACACCTCTTCACGAACTCATCAGAGTCCTTGAAGAGGGTAGGCCACCACAAGCCGGATTGGAGCACTTTCTGTGCCGTTCTCCTCCCAGAATGATGTCCCCCTGCCTCAAACTTGTGGCAGTAGGTGAGGACGCTATGGTGTTCCTCCTGAGGAATACACCGACGCCAGACGCTATCCCCTCCTTCGTGGTAAAGGATGGGATCCTCCCAGTGGTAGGACTTGGCCCTCGCAAGGAAGGTCTCAAGCCTCTGCCTGGGCCAATCTTGTGGGACTTTCCCTGCAACGAGAAAGTTCACAATATCGGCATACCACGGGAGTGAGGCGATAGCAAGGATCGCCTCATCTGGGAAGGTATCACGAATGGGATCAATCTGCTCAGAATCCTCAGGCTGCTCTAGTCGGGAAAGATGATCCGCCACCACATTCTTGACTCCAGGCTTATCCTTGATCTCAATGTCGAACTCCTGGAGTAGAAGGATCCATCTAGTCAGTCTGGCCTTGGAATCCTTCTTTGCCATGAGGTACCTGATGGCGGTGTGATCTGTAAACAAAGTCACTCTAGATCCAATGACATACGATCTGAACTTATCTAGGGCAAACACTACTGCTAGCATCTCCTTCTCTGTGACCGTATAATTCCGCTGGGCGGAATCCAATGTGCGGCTAGCATAGTGTATGGCAAATGTCACTCCATCCCTCCTCTGTCCCAGCACTGCCCCCACGGCAAAATCGGAGGCGTCCATCATGATCTCGAATGGGAGAGACCAATCAGGCGGCTGGAGAACAGGAGCCTCAATAACACACTGCTGGAGAGTCGCAAAGGACGAGAGACACTTGTCATCGACAAGGAACTCGGTGTCTTTCGTCAAGAGGTCAGTCAACGGTCGGGCAATCTTGCTGAAATCCTGAATAAATCTCCTATAAAATCCAACGTGCCCCAGGAATGACCGTAGCTGCCTCAAATTGGACGACGGTGCGAGTTTTCTAATGACATCAACCTTGGCCGGATCAACCTCCATGCCCCTGTTGGAGATGATGTGGCCAAGCACCGTCCCTTGAGTCACCATGAAGTGACTCTTCTCCCAAGATAGAACCAAATGAAACTCGATACATCGCTGGAGTAACCGGTCTAGGCAGTCAAGACAAGAATCGAATCCGTCGCCGTAGACCGAGAAATCGTCCATGAAGACCTCCAAACACTACCCTACCATGTCCGAAAATATCGACTGCATGCACCTCTGAAAAGTCGCAGGGGCATTGCATAGCCCAAATGGCATGCGTCGAAAAGCATATGTGCCGAAGGGACAGGTAAAGGTGGTCTTCTCCTGATCCTCAGGAGCGATGGCCACTTGGTTGTAGCCCGAGTACCCATCCAGGAAGCAATAATGGCTCTTCCCTGCCAGTCTCTCAATGATCTGGTCAATAAAAGGCAGGGGGAAATGGTCCTTCTTGGTGGCCTGGTTGAGTCTCCTGTAGTCAACACAGACCCTCCAAGAGGTGGGTACTCGTGTAGCGATCTCCTCTCCCGACTCACTGATCACAGTCGTGATGCCCGTCTTCTTGGGCACCACATGCAAGGGGCTGACCCACTTGGAGTCGGAAATGGGATAAATAAAATCTGCGTTCCACCATTTGGATATTTCCTTCATCACGACCTCTCTCAGGTTGGGGTTCAGTCGCCGCTGGAACTCACGCGACGGCTTCGCCCCCTCCTCAAGATAGATATGGTGGGAGCACACTGCTGGACTAATCCCATGGAGATCAGCTACGCTCCATCCGATCACCTTGCGGTTCTTTTCAAGAACCCCCATCAAACGGGATTCCTACTCTCCAGTCAACTCGGCTGAGATGATGACTGGGTACATCTCTGGATCGCCCGCAAGGAATCGATACTTCAGCGAAGTAGGGAGCGGCTTTCGCTCTGGAATGCTGGGTGCTGGCAAATCTGGCCGTGGAAGGAACTGAGTGAAAGCTGCTAAGTCTGCCAAATCTGTCTGGGAAAGTGAAAGCGTACTCTCGCAAACTGAATCGAGAGAAGGCTGCCCAACTGCACTGTCTCTGCTCGGCTCTGCATCTACCTCCTCCTCATCTATAGGCTCAGATGGACTCAAGTCTGGCATCTGATCATAGCAATCGGCCCAATCAGACTCTGAATCCGAGGGATCTGTATCAGAAGCGGTGGCATCAGCACCACCGAGAAACAAGGTGGCCTCAGCACCACCATCACTAATCATCGTGCTGCGATCGAGGACCGGCTCTGCTGCCTCTATGGTATCCTGAACCAGGTCTGTGCTCTCCAGACTCTCCTCTGCTATCGTCTCTGCATCAGCTATATCTGAAAGTGAGAGGGTGGTCTGTGTCTCAAGATCTGCCCAAGCTGCCTCATCATCTGTGATCACAAAATCACAGTCCTGGTGGATGTCTGGCTCTGCGTCTGTCAGCTGCTCTGTATCGGTACTCGCATCTGAGCGGGCTCTGAGTCTGGCTCTGTAGTCCTCGACCGTCTCTATTTGTATACTCTCGCCCTCGACGCGAAAGTACACCTTCCCGCTATCATGATCAGTCACCGCCTTGGCTGTGGCCAAGAACGGACGACCAAGGATGATGGGGGTATCGGCCACTGACTCAGGGATCTCCATGTCCAACACTACGAAGTCCACGGGGAATTTCAGGCCCTGAATCGTGACGATAACGTCTCGTAATAACCCCTTCGGCCTCTTGACAGATCGATCAGCGAACTGAAGGACTGTCCTGCTCTGTCGAAGAGTGCCCAACTCGAAGCGATCGAGAAGGGCTGCCGGAAGAAGGTTAATCGACGATCCGCTATCTAGAAGAGTACGGTCGAACCTCTGCTCACTAATCTGGCATCTGACATACGGGGCCCCTGAATCTGGCCTCTTGGCTGGCAGGCGGTTCTGGATCGCGAAGCACGTGGCTTTCGTCAGCACATGGATCTCTGAAATGTGGTTCCTCCTCCTCCTCCTGACTGTAGTCCTCTCTCTCAAAGATCGCTGGAGGAGGGGGATGTGCTGCAAAGCCTCCTGGAGGGTCAGCTGAATGTGGAATCGGTCAATCATGCTCTGGCTGAACTCCTCAAGCTCTCTCTTTTTGGGATTTTCTTTTTTCTTCCCCTTCCCCATCTGAAGGGCTCTAGGGAAGGGGATCACAGGGTCCTTCTCAGATGAAGGACTAGGAAAAGGTCTAGACGGTTCAAGGACCGGATCCACACATACATCATGCAACACAGTGGGACCAGAAGAAAGTAAACCTTTTCCTTTATTCATATCAGAGTTCCGAGATACATGAACACGAGGAAAACAACATCTCTATCTGTACAAACACCGGTGGCCTCAGTACCACCACGGGCTGGCTGCTCTGCTGCTGCTGCCGGTAGTAGACATCGTGCGGCATCAGTACCGCTGGCTGGCTTGGCTGAATGGGTGGCATCAGTACCACCTCCTCGAACTGGTGAAGCGGCGGCCTCAGTACCACCGGTGGAATCTGCATCCTTGGTGGTATCAGTACCACCGTCATCGTCTGGAGCGGCCTCAGTACCGCTCTCCTCCTCCTCATGTGGTGCCTCTGGAGTGTCCTCGTGGTGAAGCTCAGATGAGGCGCCGCCGCCTGCTGGGGTCCTACCGCTCCTAAGTGTGACAAAATCAGCATCAAATAGATCCGAAGAAGTATCATCAAATGGGTCACTAGGAGTGGCTAACTCAGTATGTACTACCTGCTCAGATTTCCTCTTGAGGCTGTTCGGATTGGGCTCTATCTGGGCTGGTATGGCGGCCTTCCCTCTCACCAGGTCCCGCATCTCCTGGCGGAACTCGTCCATCTCCCGTCTGAATGTGGCCTACTGGTCCGTGAGGAGGCGGGCGATGTCATCCAAGGCGGGGCTCTCGTGGGAGCCCGACGGGTGGCCTCTCTGTGGGTGAGGCTGCTGGAACTGCTGTGATGGGTAAGAGGGGTAGGATGGAGGGTGCTGCTGGTATCCCTGGTGAGCCTGCTGCTCACGTCTCCAAGACTGTCCCTGCTGCTGATAGGGACGAGGACCGTAGGATGACTGCTGCTGATACGCTGGGGGCTGCTGCTGCGACTGGTGCTGGTCTCTCTGCTGGGGGTACTGCCCTCCCTGTCCTGACGGCTGCTGCTGGGGCTGGGCACCACCACTCCCCCACCTGAATCCGGGATGGTCTCGTCGGATCCCAGGCTGGGGACGGTCGTACCAAATCCCGTTGACATCCATCAACGGCTCTGCATCAAAGGGGTCTGGCGGCAGTACTGCCAGAGGCTGGTCCGGCTGGTAGAGCACCATCTGCATCTCTGGAGATGGTGGTGACTGGTGAGTGGGCTGCGGCTGCTGGTACGGCTCCGCCTGTACAAGGTGAACCTGTCTAGGCTGCTGTGAAGAGCTGGAGCGCTGGGACGAGCTGTTGCTGCCGCCGGTATCGCCTCGCGACAGAAGACGGGGCTGTGAAGCCGTCTGTGTCTCCTGTAGACACATGAGCTGGGTCTTCATGTCGCTCAAGACCTGTGCCATCTGCTCCATCTGCGTGATACTCTGGCATTGCTCCTTCTCTATCAGCTCCATGCGGTCCAACTTCTCACTGATGATACCCATGTCCGCAGCGGATGACTCTGCCTGTGCTGCTGCGACTGCGGACGAACTGGATGGACCTGCATCTACCCGTGCTATCCTCTGGTACTGCACGGGTCCTGGCTGCTGTGGCTGGGGTCGCTGAGAATACAACCGGGTCTGAGACATCACCATGTAGTTCTCGGACATCTCCTCGTAGATGGCCCAGACCTGGTCGTGGTCCTTGGCGAAGTAGGACCCGCCGCAAGAAGCGTTCACCAGACCCTGAAGCTCTGGCGTCAACCCGCTGAAAAAGCTCTGAACTAGGTTCGGCTTGGAAATGTCGTGGTGCGGGCATCTGTCTAAGAGCTCTCGAAACCTCTCCCAAGCCTCGTGAAACTGCTCATTGGGGAACATGGAGAAGTTGCTGATCAGGGCCCTCGCTGCATTCGTCCGCCCGAGTGGATAGTACTTTTTCAAGTACTCGGTGCGGAGCTGATCCCAGGTGTAAACAAACTTCCCTAAATGCTTCAGCCAGTTGGCTGCTCTATCTGCCAGTGAAAATGGGAAGGCTATCATCCTGATCGTGTCCTGGTCCACGTGGCGATCGTGGACAGTGCTGCAGATCATCAGAAACTCCTGGAGGTGGAGGTGGGGCTCCTCAGTGGCTAACCCGTGGAAACGGGGCAGTAACTGCAAGGTGTTTGGGGGGAACTTGAAGTCCCCCACGATAGCTGGCACTACCACCCAATGATGCATCAGAGTAGATCCGGGGTTGTGCAACGCCCGCATCGGCTGTGGTGGTCCTCCCGCTGCCGCGGGGCTGCCGCTGCGGCGGCGGCGGCTGCTGCTGCTGCTGCGGCTGCGGCCTCTGCATCAGGCATATCCTCAGGCTCGCTCTGCTGGTCTCGCTCTGCTCTGAGCCTCTCCAACTCTCTCCTCATCTCTATCATAAATGCCCCCTGATCGCGTAGCTGCTGCTGAACTGTCTCTAGTGATGCGATCAGGGTGGAGTTGATCGCCCCCTGGTCAAATACAACATGCTGATCTCCCTGTTGACCTCCGGGGTAATCGTCTGATCTGGCGGCCATAGCGACGTCTGCAAAATCAAATGAGCCCAACTCAGGTGCTGTCAAATCTGATAATCTCTCCTCGGGCTCATGTCTCTCAGTTCCAGAAGAAAGGGGGTCGAGGGGGAACAGGGCGGAATCGTACTCGGGCTCGGAGAGCTGGTCTCGGCTCTCGCGGGCCAACCTAGATGATCGGGTAGACGTGCCCGAAAGCGGTGCAGCCAGAGGCTGCCTAAGAGACCGTCTACCCATCATCTTGATCTGGCGAGTAGTGCGGATGAGATCTGGAATCAACTATGATCAAAAACAAACCCCCGGTTCACCAACGCACGCGAGCTGAAGACCGTGAAAGTTCAGTCAAATTATCTTGTCTATTTTATTTTGGTGAACACACAAAATATCAGAGCGCTTACGTGACCTGTTAGGATATCCGATGCTATCCCAACCGACTGGCCTGCACGGAAAAGTCGGTAATCAGTCGGGTCTAGCACCGGGAGGCTCTACCTAGGGTGCGGGTCACTCTCTCGCGCATCCAAACCAGACAATGAGGGGGTTGCTCTCCCCAAGACAGAGTTTTTAGGGTGAGCGGTTTTTAAGATCAAGTATGATTAGCAGTCCCGATTTTATTGTTTTTCTTTTTAATATTTTTCAAAGCAAACAAAAGACCTAACGAATTTTTCGGTTCTCCTGATTATTTAATCCGAAAACAGGGGGAGAAGACAAAAAAGCCGATGCGCGAGAAATCAATGATGCATGCTGAGATAGAAATGCGTACCTTGTCTCCAGCACTCTACATGCAAGTGATCCGCACAGAATTGAAAGACAGAAATAAAACTACCTAAATGATGCAACGGAAAAACCGAGTCCTAGATGAGCAATTCCTAGCGCAGAACCGTCTAACCGGTCACCGATCTCCAAGCCAAAGAGTCCGGTCTTGGCCCGTCCCTCCCTTGCCCACCACAACGGGGTAGGAGAAGCGCTTTACAGGACGAGCTGCGGCACGTAGGCTGCGAAGGCAAATGAGTCGGTTATTTTTATTAATTGATTTTAGTAGGTCCAATTAACGATCTATGGGAACAGATAGTCAATTAGGTGTGTGGATCCTACTAATTACGTCACAAGCACCAGAAATTCCTAAATCTAGGGGCTCAAGTGAAAACCGCGTAAACACCGGAAAGGCAGTAAAAAAGTAGAAGAAAGCCGCGAAAAACCGCGAAAATCTCCTAAGGGTCCCCCGAGCACACCGGTGCCCGGCGA
This sequence comes from Ottelia alismoides, assembly GCA_037367405.1. Lineage (NCBI taxonomy): Eukaryota > Viridiplantae > Streptophyta > Magnoliopsida > Alismatales > Hydrocharitaceae > Ottelia > Ottelia alismoides. The sequence goes on from JAZKJV010007330.1 coordinate 48,536, forward strand.
AACAGACCCGCTAAGTGTCAAGCACAGTCCAAGTCTCTGAGTCCTGTATTATTACAACAATAATAAAATATCCCTAAACTATCCTCACCCACTCATCTCTCTCTCTCTCGCTCTCTCCTGCGGCTTCGTGAAGAAGGAAGCCGCCTCTGCTTCGCTCGGGTGCACCGGCGCTCCTAGGAATGCCGCCCTCGCTCCTCGGGCCCTCGCAAGAAACAGAGAGAAAAAGTGGTCAGTCCAAAAATTATTGTCAGAAATATGAGGAAAATATATATGCAAAAATTCTATACAAAAAGCCGCGAAACTCGAAAAGCCGTGGAAAAAGCTAAAAGTGACTACTAAGCCGTGCTCCCCGGCAACGGCGCCATTCTGATAACACGCCTGAGCACTCGAGTATAAGGTACTAAATAGGTCGTTGCGACCCAAGCAATCAGACGATGTCAATCAAGAAAAATGAACCACTAACGAAAATAAAATCGATCAATACACGAATAGCGGTCCTGCTATTGGATAAACCTGGTATAGCACCCAGGGTCGAACACAAGGAGCACGGGTTGGCCAAAGGCCTACGATGTAGTCAAAAAAATCAGAGAAGAAGGGACGGACATTTTTAGTGGTTTTTAATTGTTTTTTAAATTTTTTTGGATTTTTAAATGTGGAGAAATAAAAGAAGCACAAAAGCAAACACACTTTATCAACTTATTTAATGCATCAAACTCAAGCAAAAATTCATACAAAAATGTTTTTATGTTTTTAGGTTTTTTAATGTTTTTGGTTGAATTTTTGAGATTTTTCTGATATGTATTTTATTTTCTAAAAATCAAACAGTACTGAAAATGCTAGGCACTGTCCAGCCAGGCCCAAAACCCAAAGATAAAATATCTAAGGATCTCAGAGGGACCTGGAGGTAATTTTCCTGTAAATAGAGAAAATAAGGAAAATTTGAGCACCAGATTATTGTTTTTGGGTTTTAAATTGTTTATTATAATTTTTATGGGTTTTTGAGGGTTTTTGAATTTTTAAGATTTTTAAGCAATGAAAAATAGCCAAGATTGGCTAGAAAATCAAGCAACACACAAGAAACAGTACCTAATTTTTATAGAATTTTTCAAGGAGTTTTATATTTTTTGTGATTTTCCAAGTTAATCAGTGCCAAAAATAGATGTTTTGAATTTTTAAAAATAGCAAATAAACTCAGAAATGTCCTCAAAAATCTACAAAAATCCTACACCATGGCAGGAGCCATGTGTCAAATTTTCGTTGGATTTGGAGGTGATTTGATATTTTATTCAAAAATGACAAGGGGGCACTGTGCACAGGGACCAAAGTGCAAATACCCGAAGATCTGGGGGTCCAGGTGCAATTTTCCCAGCAAGTCACGCGCGTGGCGCGTGCCTGGGGCACTCAGGGACCTTCTGGTAATAAAACAAGTCCTAGGACCTTTTGGTAACTGATGAATACCCATTCATCACTCTTTATTCTTCTATTTTAGCTACAAAAACCTTTGCAAATACATGTAGATATGTGTAAATACCAATAAATACCAAAAGCACGCATTGTGTAAAAACCTTTAATTAGCATGTTTTTGTGCACAAAATAAAAGAATAAAGAGCAAAAAGAAAAAGAGGAAATATTTAGAATAAATATTGAGCAACCTAACCCAAGGGAGGGCTCAATGGGCCTGACCGCATAAAAGCCAAGTAGAGGGAGATAGGAGCTCATTTTTGTATATATTTGTAAATAAATAAACCTTTATATTTTCCTCACCCAAAAATATACTTATTGTGTGTATATTCTATTAAAAACAAAATAAAAAGATAAAAAAATCAAAAAGTCAAAAATACCCCCCTTTTCACCTTGTGCATAAACCACATCTTATATTATTTAACCCTATAAATAAATTCATTTATTTTCCAAACTTTTTGTAAATATTCTATATTACCTTTTGTAAACAAAATAAATAAAAAGAAACAAAACAAAAATCAAATAAAAATTACAAAAATTGAAAATACCAAAAATACATTGTATTAATACCATGTATATAAATGTATATATTTATTTATTTCACCCTTGTATAAAAGTGATAAAAATAAAATAAAAATATTCTTTTATTCCATATTTCATCTTGTAAATAAATAAAATACAAAATGAGCATAAAAACACATAAAAATAACAAATAAAAAAAAATCAAAAATAAAAATTCATGTAGTGTATATATACCTATATATAGAGCTAACCTATTTTTATTTCCAAAAATTAAATAAAAATCACCAAAAAATAGAAAAAAATAAAAGAAAAATATTTCATGTTTTGAGTTTTATTTAATTCGACTTATTTCTACCCTAAAAAAATAAAACAAAAATCCGCTACACGTGGCAGAGTCTGATTGGGCCACGGGGGAATGTTGACCCCAGTCAACTCCCCCGCGCCTCCTTCCTTTTCTGGCCAACGCGCGCCGCGCCTTCTTCCCCGAATTTTCCCACGCGACTCCAGCTGTCTTCCACTCAACCCCCGCGCCCAGATTCTTCGCCGCACATCCCTCTCCCTCGCCGGATCCTTCGCCATCAAAATCACGCCTTCCTTTGCTGTCGCCACTCAACCCTAATCGCCCGGTCACACTATATATCCATCACCTCCGCCGCCTCCGCGCCGCATCTTTGGCCCTTCTCTTCCTTCCCAGTGACCTCCATCGGCAAGGCGAGAGTGACAGCGAGCTTTTGCCCGTGTTGCAGTGAGGCGAGGGAGCGAAACCATCGATCCGGCGTAACCTCGCCGTCCTTGCTCCGCCGCCGCGTCGAGCACCGAGCTTCAGGCCTTGACGCCCTTCGAAGCTACGACCCGGAGATAGCCCATCTCCAGCCCAGTCTACTTCAGCCATCAGGTAACCTTAGATCCCTCTAGTTTAGTTTAATTTTCGATTTCCCCCAATTTCACCTCCGACGCATTTTCTCCGATTCCGGCCACTCCGATAACCCATCGTCCAATCCGACCCGATCAGCACCTTCGCAACCTCCTCACGCACCTTCTTCACCCCTTCACTCAACCCAGATCGCACAGGATCTGGGATTCGAGCTCCCTCGCCGTCGCTTCGCCGGAGCTCGTTCGCCACGCACCACCGTCCACCTTCACGCCACCTAACCGGGTCGAGGCACTTTGCCCTCGACCCGCGAAGCTTCTTGACCATTTTGCAGGTCTAAAGGAGGTGTCTGAGCCTCCTTCACAGTTCAGCCAGGAGCTTCTTCTTCCCCGACCTCGCCGGAGCCTTCCAGGGCTCGGCCGAGGCCTTGGCCACCACCAGCAGTTGCGCAACTTCACGCCGGAGCTTCTCCGACCTTCAGGCGCAGCTGAGGAGGATCGGAGTGTACGCACGAGGCCGGCGAAGTTCGCCGGCCATCAGTTCTTCGAGGACCCTCCAGAGCCGTCCGATTAAGCCCTCGCTCCAGTTCTGATCCTAGCCGTTCATCTGAGGAGGAGCAGCAGCCGTCGATCAATCAGAGGAGCGCATCTGGACCGTTGACAGCAGAGGAGAGAGGTGCCAGCGTTTCAGACGTCCGATCATACACGTGGGCCTCTCCCCACCGTTGATCAGAGCTGAAGAGGAGAAGAGAGAAGAGGCGCCGCCATCCAGACCGTTCGATCACCCACGTGGCGCCTATCCAACCGTCGGCTATTAATAAAGGGGTAAATATCATAGGGCCCCCTCTGTTTGTTTTATTTCTTTTTAGTCCTGTAATTTTGAATTCTAGTTGTTTATTTTCTGGGTTATTTGCATCGAGGACCTCGCACGTTATTTTAATTGCAATTATACCCCTGCCAGTAGAGACCCACGTGCTTCGTCACGTGTTTTGTTGGGTTATTTGCAATATATGCCCTGTTGTTCTGGATGTTATCTATTGAATGAAAAGTTTTGTTTATTTGCATATATACCCCTGTGAGCATTGATTTTGAACATGTGCGAATTATTTTGGGTAAATTGCATATAAGCCCCTGGACTTTTGATACGAGTTATCAATAGGTCCTTGGAACTTATTTTTATTACATTTAGGTCCCTGTGTGCCCCAGACACGTGCTTGGCACGTGATTTCTTGGGTATTTTGCACCAGGACCCCAGAACTTTTGGGTATTTGCACTTAGGTCCCTGTGCACAGTGCCCTACCTTTATTTTTGAATAAAATATCAAACGACCTCCAAATCCAATGAAATTTTGACACATGGCTCCTGCCATGGTGTAGGAATTTCTATGATTTTTGGGGACATTTCTGATTTCATTTATTATTTTTAAAAATTCAAAAACCCTTATTTTCGCCACTGTTTGACTTTAAAAATACCAAAAAAATATAAAATCACCTTTAAAAATTCTAAAAAAATTAGGTAATGTTGTTTACTGGTTGATTGATTTTCGAGCCAATTTTGGCCACTTTTCAGCATTTAAAAACCTTAAAAATTGAAAAACCCCTAAAAACCCATAAAAATTATAACAAATAAATTAAAAATCCAAAAATAATAATTAGGGTGCCTAAATTTTCCTTATTCTTTCTAGAATATAGGAAAAATACCTTTAGGGCTTTTTGAGAACCAAAATTATTTTATTTTGTGGTCTTAAGCCTTGCTGGACAGTACCCTATTTTTCTTGCATTGTTTGATTTTTAATAATTATTTTATCCATTAGAAAAATTCCAAAAATTCACCAAAAACAGTAAAAAACTTAAAAAACATAAAAACCATTTTTCCATAATTTTTGCATCATTTTTGTGTGTTGTATAAATTGTTGAAGTCCCCTTGCATTTGCATTCTTTCATTTTCTCATCTTTTAAAAAAATCTAAAAAAATACAAAAACAAATAAAAACACTAAAAAAGACTCTTTGGAATCTTGACTACATCGTAGGCCGCAAGGCCAATCTGTGCTCCTTGAGTTCGACCCTGGGAGCTATACCAGGTTAAACCTATAGCTAGATCGCTCTCTTGTGTGTTTGCTTGTTTTATCTTATTTGAGTGGTTGATAATCTTCTTGATTGACTAAGTCTATTTGATCGAGGTCACAACGACCTATTATTTTCATACCTTTTACCTCGATTGATTAGGCGGTCAACAGAATGGCGCCGTTGCCGGGGAGCACGGCTTTGTAGTCAGTTTTCCATTTTGTCTCTCTCTATATTATTGTTGTTTTCTGACCATTCTCTCTCTTTAATTTTTGTGCGAGGTACTACTTGGACTACTTGGAGTACACTTTTTGAGGACCCGCACGGGAAGAAGAGCAGGAAGAGAGAGAGAGAGAGAAGAGATTTTCATTTCAGAGAGAGAGAGAGAACATTATTCTTGTTGTAATAACTTAGACTTGAACTTTGGAACTGTGGACACTTGTAAACTTAGCGGGTCTGTTTCGCCGAGCACCGGTGTGCTCGGGGGACCCATTTGGTTTTTCGCGGCTTTTATCGTGGTTTTTATAGCTAGCTGCCTTTTCCGGTGTTTACGCGGTTTTCTCGAGCCCCTAGACATAGGAATTTTGATTGATTGTGACGTAGATTTTTAAGGCCCAACACTTAATAGAATATTTGTTCCCATAGAACGTAATTGGACCTTAATAAAATTCACAGAAAAAGTTAGTTTAATTGGATTTGAGACCACGTGCCGTGAGGAGTCACATACAGCGCTGGCAGGACCCGTTGTGGCGGGCACCGAGTGACTCCCAAGATCGGACTCCGGACTCAATTCGATTAGCTAACTATTGTTCTTCACGATCAATAGAAATTGCTTGTCTAAGGCCGGTTTTCCTCGTTGCATCATTTAGGTAGTTTAATTCTGTATTTAAATTCTGCGCGGATCAGTAACTCGTACCAAAAAGTCCAGGGGCTGTTATGCAATTAACCCACTAAAAGGCGCACATGTGCAAATAAAATGTTCACAGGGGCATAAAAGCAATTACCAAAAAGTTTCTAATCATTCATGAACTAACCAGAACTACAGGATAATATTTGCAAATAACCCAGACAAAGCACGTGGCGAAGCACGTGGATCACACATACAGGGGCATAAATGCGAATAAAAACAAGCACGAGGTCCAATGTGCAATTTACCCTACGTAGATAAAACTCCTAAAATACTTACAGGACTGACACGTAAAACAAAAACTAAGAGGGGGCCCTAAGTAAATTACCCCTTATTACGTCGATGGCTGGATGCGCGCCACGTAGATGATCCAACGGTCTCGGACGTCGGGCGCTTTTCTTCTTCCGCACGTGGGCCTGATCGACGGTGCAGAGGGGGCCACGTGGAAGATCGAACGGCTGGTGGGTGTTGGTGGTTCCCTCTCTCTGTTCTGACGGTCCAGATCAACCCTCGAGCGGATCGGACGATAACTGCTCCTTCGTAGATGAACGGTCACGATGCGAACTGGAAGGCGGGACTGATCGGACGGTGCTCGAGGACCTTCAAAGAACCGGTGGCCGGCGAGGTTCGCCGGCCTCGTGTGCGTGCTAGGGTCCTCCTCAGCTGCTTCCAAGGATCGGAGAAGATCGGCGATGACGTCCCGCAGCTGGTGGTGGCCTCCGATGGCCCAACCGAGCCCTGGAGGGGCTCCGGCGAGGTCGACGGAGATAAGCTCCTGGCCTGGATGTGAGGGGGCCTCAGATGGCCTCCTCTTGACCTGCAAAATAGCTCAAGAGCTTCGCGGGTCGAGGGCAAAGTGCCTCGACCCGAAGAAGCGGCGTGAGGGTGGACGGTGCGTCGGGGCGAGCGAGCTCCGGCGAGCGGAGGACGGTGGAGCTCGAACCCCAGCTCCTGTGCGAGCTGGGTTGAGTGAAGGGGTGGAGAAGGTGCGTCGAGGGATGGCGGAGGTGACTGAGTGTGCCGATGATCGAGAAGAGGTACGATATAGCCGGAATCAAAGGAATACGTCGGAGCTTCGATTTGGGCGAAACTACAAATTAAGCTAAATAGGCGAGCTAGAGTGCTACCTGGGTGGAGTGGAAGACTGTGCTGGAGCTTAGCTAGCTCCCGGTCGTCGCCTCGAAGGTTGTCACTGCCTGAGGCTCGAGCTCCTGCTAAGTGGCGGAGCACGGCGGCGCGAAGTCGCCGGATCGATGGTCCGGGCACCCCCTCCTCACTGCGACAAAGGCAATCGCGAGCTGTCACCTCGGAGATTGCAATGGAGGTCACGGGAATGAGAGTGGCGAGCCAAAGATGGCGAAAATGAGAGGCGGAGCTCGGCTATATACGTGAGTGCCGATCCGACTAGGGCTGGTCGGGTAGGGCTGCGAGAAGCGCGGATCCCAATGTGAATACCCCGGCGGCCATGTCGGATGTACAAGGAATCGATTGGACCCGGGGTTTGCGGAGAAGGAGAGCGGATCAAGCGCGGAAAAATAGGAAAAGTCGGGTCGGGCGCAAGATCCGTGGGAGAAGATGGTCCGCGGGGGGAGTTGACCGGGGTCAACATTCCCCGTGGACCAGTGAGGTGCTGCCACGTGGATCGAATTTGAAACTCAAAAATGAGGCAGCAAATGGTCGATTCAGCAAAAACTTTCAACATGAAATATTTTTCTTTTATTTTTTTCTATTTTTTGGTGATTTTTAATTAATTTTTGGAAATAAGAATAAGGTATGTACATTATATAGGGATATATACAATATGTAGGCTTTTTATTTTTGATTTTTTTATTATTATTTTTATACAATTTTATTCCTATTTTATATAGAATAAAATGAGGAATAAAAGGATATTTTTATTTTATTTTTATCACTTATATACATGGGTGGAATAAATAGTTATATACATTTATATACATGGTATATATATACAATGTATTTTTGTATTTTTAATTTTGTTATTTTTATTTGATTTTTGTGGTGTTTCTTTTTATTTATTTTATTTACAAAATATGCCATAGAATATTCACAAAAAGTTTGGAAAATAAATACATTTATTTATAGGGTTAAATAAATAAAGGATGATGGTCTATGCACATGGTGGAGGGATATTTTTGGTCTTTTTGGTTTTTGGCTTTTTGTTTTGTTTTTATTCTTTATAAATAGGTACAAATATTTACAAACATATTTTTGGATGAGGAAAATATAATTTTATTTATTTACAAAAATATATACACATGAGCCCCTATCTCCCTCTACTTTGGCTTTTATGCGGTCAGGCCCATGCTGAGCCCTCCCTTGGGTTAGGTTGCTCAATATTTATTCTAAATATTTTCCTCTTTTTCTTTTTACTCTTTATTCTTTTATTTTTGCACAAAAACATGCTAATTATATGTTTTTACAAGATGCATGCTTTTGCTAATTATTCCTATTTACACATATCTACATGCATTTGCATAGGTTTTTGTAGCTAAAATATAAGAATAAAGAGTGATGAATGGGTATTCATCAATATAGATAAAAAAAGATTTTCAAGCTTTAAACCGACATATATTATATTTTCTATTTTTTATGTTTTTTATAAATTTTTATGTGTTTTCAATGTTTTGAATTTTTTATTTTATGAGAAATTTCAAACAAAAATTGCATAGAAATTTGCCTAGAAACAAAATTTGCAAGAATCTTAGTAAAATTTGTATTGACATTGTAAAATTGTATCCTGCATTGTAAAATAAATTCACGGTAGTAATGTTTTTGTTGACGTGATTGCAATTTTGGCAATAGTTTTGTAAAAAAAACGAGAATGTAAGAAACGACTTGAGATTTTTAAAAAATGACCCGAGATTGTAAAAATGATCTAGATTTAAAAAAATGATTTGAGATATTTAAAAAGTTGTACATGTAAACAATTACATGATATTGAAAAAAGCATTTGAGATTTGTAAAAAATATTTTGATTTGGTTAAAAATTTCTCAAGATTATAAAGAGTCTAATATTGTTAGATAATTAAAAAAAATCAGCGAATGGATTTTAAATAAAAAGCACAAATAAAAAAACACAAATAAAAACACAAATAAAAATACAAATAAAAAGGGGAAAATTACAAATAAAAAATGTAAAAAAAACACAAATAAAAAATGTAAATAAAAAATGGAAATAATGTAAATAAAAAACACCCTATTTCATGTTCGGACATGCTCCACCATGTGCGCCACCACCTCTTCCACCGTCGTTGAACTCCGCCATGTGCGCCACCATCAACTCAGCCATTGTTGTGATTCACCACGTGAAAATCAAAGCCACCACCGTTTGTTGTGGGAGGAGAAAACCCTTGCAAGGGATTCCCAACGAATGGAGCAAGAATGGAATGTAGGTTGTCACATTCTATTTTTAGAATGTGACAAAAATACTAAAATGGATTTTCAACGCTAAAAGAAATATGGTTAAAAGTGAATTAATCTTAACCATCGGATTAATTACGTATAGATGAGATGGTGAGCTTCCCTTTCACTTAGGAAAGGTGCACCTTATTGGATATATTTCCTATATATCTATATATACAGGAAAATAAAGCTATTTTGAGTAACATCCAACTTAACTGTTACACAAAGCAGTTTCACCCTTTTTTATTTTTTCCAAAAATAAATCATGTATATTCATCTATCCTCCTACATGTCATTCGAATTTCTTTGAACGGAGACTCCTATGCCCTCCATCTAGAACAGGGAATTTTTAACGGTCTGAAATTTATTATAATCGACCTGTTACAGATGGAGGGTATAGGAGTCTTCATTTCTGACGAAATTTGAATGACATATAGGAGGGATATATATATATATATGTATATATATATGTATATATATATATATATGAATAAACATAGTTTTATTTTCGGAAAAAAATAAAAAGGGGGAACTTCCTTGTGTAACTGCCAACTTGGGTGTTACTCAAAACAAAACAGTCTCCCTCCTCTCTCTCTCTCTCTTTGTGTGTGTGTAGGATTTCTTTCAAATAGGACTTGGTCTTTCCTGAGTTTAGGAAGGTAAGTTTCTTTTTTGTAGAAAACAAGATGACTTTAGCAGAACATGTACACAGACTGTATTACAATGTGCAGTTTTAATGTTTGTATTATAATATACAGTTTTGTATGCAACTTTGTATTTATAATGTACAGTTATAATACAAATCACATGTGCATTCTACTAAAGTGCCAGTGTTTTCTAAAAAATTCATTTTTTTACAATGTGCAGTTTATATTTTACAAAACTGTTACAAATTTTTTACTAAATTCACAGTGGCCTTTACAATTTCTGAAAAGCCCCCACCTCATTTGAAAGGTCCCATATATATATATATATATATATATATATATATGAGGAGTGATCCTATGAGAGCAAAAAAATGTGAGATCATGCATTCTAGACCACATGATTCTGTTTTGTCTCTCATGATCTTCTCTCTCCTGGTTGGATCATGTGGTTTAGAATGCATGCTCTCATGCTCTCACAGAATTTGGCTCTCATAGGATCACTCCTCACTCACACACACACACACAGATATATATATATATATACATATATATATACATATATATGTATATATATACATATATATATACATATATATATACATATATATACATATATATATACATATATATATACATATATATATAGGGACCCCTTCAAATGAGGTGGGGTCTCATAGTGATTATAGTGAGCCAACAATAAATACGGTTGGATTAAGATCGGAAGGTCCGGATCAAAACCACTATCATTATATGAAATGGTTTTGACGAAATAATATTTCTATATATAGAGAATACAAACGTGCGATTTTAATGGGATAGTAGAGAAAAATCCGGAACTACAAATTAGGCAAAACTACTTTCTTAATAACAGACGCTAGGACTGCTAATGTATATAGCGACTAGCAAATAGTTCAAAAAGTATTACTTTTATGATGTAGTTTATTGAATAGTACTTTAACAAGTTGCTATTGTATGAGCCTTTTTTGAAATAAAGCCATTACAATTACAAAATTTTGTTCATATTTTGTTGTTTAAAAAGGCAGCACTGACGGAAAAGGGCGGATCTACAAAATTGGTAAAACTAATTTATTAAAAACAGACACAAGAAGGTCTAATTTATATATTGATTGTCAACAAAATTTAAAAATAAAATATTTTTTTGAGATTGTTATTTGAATAACACTTTAACAAATTGATATTTTACGATACTTTTTTGAAATGAAGCTACTAAATTTACAAAAATTTGAGCATATTTTGTTGGTTTTAAAAGCAAATATGAGGATTAGTTAAATAAATTAGGAGGATATAAAATTCCAATCCTTATGAAAATAATGTTTTAATAGGACCAATTTGCTTTTTTGAACAATGAAAATATGTTTTGGATTGTAAAATTTATTAACAGATTTAATATGAAAATGTTAATTGACAATTTTAAAAAATTAACAATAATTTGAAATTGTTACGTATAATAATACAAATATTATGATATGAAACGAAATAACATATACTACTTAAATTTAAAAATTAAGAGAATGTAGTTAATATGTTAGGATTTTCCATAAATGAGATATTCGAGAACATTGAACAATGAGATAAGCTGGAATGAGAAATAAGACATAATAGGAATGTTTACCTAATTAAATCGAGACAATAAAGTTGATGATAATTAATATTTCCAAATCGAACATAAAAGTCGGAATTGTAGTTAATATGTTAGGATTTTCCATAAAAAGAGGATGGAAGGCGGTTTTGATGGTGGTTTTCTATTGGAAAACCGGATTTAATCATGACCATCAATACATATCAAACGGCTGTAATTTATGGCTCATCATATTCACAATGAGACCCCGTCTCATTTGAAGTTTCTCCTATATATATATATGTATATATATAGGGAAGCTCCACCAGGGGTGCAACCAACTAGCTACACCCAGGTATTTTTCTCATTGATTTTTGATTTTTTTGAAGGAGACTTATGGAGGATTTACTTAGTTTATTGTGTTGAATATGTGTTTCAAATTTCATGCAAAAGAAACACTCCTAGCATGCCCATCTAGATATCAATTTCAATAATTCTGAAACCATTAAAATGTCATAGACTTGATGGAGATGATAGAAATGTCGAATTTAGTTGAAATTGTATGATATCATGGTGATATATAGTTATTTAAATCCCCCTAGATTTCTTTTCAAAAACACAAAAAATTAATGAAAAAATGGCCGGGTGCAGTTAGTTAGCTACACCCCCAAGTGCAGCTTATATATATATATATATATATGTGTGTGTGTGTGTGTGTGTGTGTGTGTGTGTGTGTGTGTGTGTGTGTGTGTGTGTGGAAAAGGGAAGCTCCACCGGGTGGTGTAGCCATCTTGCTACACCCGGGCATTTTTCTCATTGATTTTTGATTTTTTTAAGGAAACCTATGGAGAATTAGTTAGTTTATTCAGTGGAACATGTATTTCAGTTTTCATGCAAAACAAACATTCCTAACATGCCCATCTAGAGAGGGTCAATTTCAATAATTCTAAGACCATTAAAATATCATAGTCTACATCGAGATGATAAAAGTGTCGAATTTAGTTGAAATTGGTATGATATCCTGATGGTATATGGTGATTTAAATCCCTCTATGTTTCATTTCAAAAGCACAAAAAATTAATGAAAAAAATGGTCGGGTGCAGCTTGTTAGCTACACCCTCGGGTGCAGCTTGTTAGCTACACCCTCGGGTGCAGCTTCCCCGTCCCCATATATATATATATATATATATATATATGAGGTTCATGAGACTGCCCTCTTGGGGCAGCCAACATGGTTGCCCCCGCACCATATTCGGCGTTTTTTTATTTTTTTTCAAAAAAGATCGCTATGTATATTCATCCCTATATCCCTCCTACGTGCCATTCGAATTTCGTCGGAAACAGAGACTCCTACGACCTCCTGATGAATACCCATTCATCACTCTTTATTCTTATATTTTAGCTACAAAAACCTTTGCAAATACATGTATATTCATGTAAATACAAATAATTATCAAAAGCAGGCATTGTATAAAGTTTAATAATTAGCATGTTTTTGTGCAAAAATAAAAGAATAAAGAGTAAAAAGAAAAAGAGGGAAATATTTAGAATAAATATTGAGCAACCTAACCCAAGGGAGCGCTCAACATGGGCATGACCGCATAAAAGCCAAAGTATAGGGAGATAGGGGCTCATGTGTGTAAATATATTTGTAAATATAATAAAAATATTTTCCTCTAAAAAGAGACTAAAATGGGCTTGTAAATACTTGTATATATTTATAAATATAAAAATTAAAGTAAAATCGGAAAAAATTAAAAAGAAAGATAAAAACATTCACATGTAGATATTCATCATGTACATAGCCACTCCTATATTTATTCTACCTTATAAATAAATAAAATTAAATTCCATAAAATTTGTAAATATTCTATATTTTATGGTGTAAATAAATAAAATAAAAACCATTAAAACAAAAACAAAATAAAAATAACAAAATTAAAAACCCAAAAATACCTTAGATACATGTACATATATATTTATTTCACCCTTGTATATCAATAATAAAAATAAAATAAAAATACCCTTTTATTCCTAATTTTATACTATAAATAAATAAAATATAAAATGGGAATAAAAATAAACAAAAATAACAAATTAAAAATCAAAAATTAAAAAGACATATTGTACATATACCTATGTATAGCTATATAGTGTAAATACCTCATTTTATTTTGAAAAATTAATTAAAAATCACCAAAAATAGAAAAAATTAAAAAAAATATTTCATGTTTTGACTTTTTAATAATTCTACCATTTACTATTTTTAATTGATTTTTTAATTCATTTCCAAATGGCAGCCTCCCATTGGTCCACGGGGATGTTGACCGCCCGGTCAACTCCCCCTCCAGGACCGCCTCCCACGGGTATTATGCGCCCGACCCGACTTCCCCTTATTTTGGCGCCTAAACCCGACAACCTCGCACCTAAACCCAGGGTCCTAATCACTCTCCGATGATCCGGGAACCTCGCCCGATCTTTAGCCTCGAGATCCGCGCTTCACGCTGCCCTACCCGACCCATTCTTATCGGACTCCTGACAGTATAAGGGCTGAGCTCCGCCACTTCATTCCGCATCTTTTGGCTCACTTGTTCACCACCTAGGGACCTCCATCGTCTTGACGAGAGTGACAACTTGCTCCAGCAGGTGTCGCAGCGAGGAGGGAGCAAGGGACCACTGATCCGGCGGGATAGATCCGCCGTGCTCCGCCCAGAGCAGGAGCCAAAGCCTCGGACGTCGACGCTCCTCGAGGCAAGGACCCCAAGCTCGCCCACAGTCGACTCGACCACCCAGGTAGCCTAGATCCTTCTTCTTTTTTATCTGATTTCGATTTTCCCCCAAATCGCGCCGCCGTCGACTTTCGCCGATTCCGACCATCTTCCCCTCCCGTTCGACCATCGGAATCCACCATCGCCTCCGCCTTCCTCCCCCGCACGTTCTCCGCACCCCCGTTCAACCCAGCTCGCACAGGAGCTGGGGATTCGAGCTCCTCCGTCCACCCCCTCGCTGGAGTTCGACCACTTCGCCTCCCCGACCACTTTCACCACGCCTAACGGAGTCGAGGTAGTTTGCCATCGACCCGCGAGTTTGCTGGCACACTTTGCAGGTTCATCCAAGCCCATATGAGGGCTTGGACCATTTGGTCTAGCTGCTCCGCCTCCGCCGACCTCGCCGGAGCTCCCCAGGGCTCTGTTGGGTCATCGGAGGCTCCATTAGACGCGGAGGGCCCGCAGCTACCTTCTCCGATCTTCAGCGAGCTTCCAGGAGGAGACCAGCGCCGTCACGAGCTCGGCGAAGTTCGTCGGAGCCCAGTTCTTCCTCCATCCTTCTCCGCCGTCCGATCAGCCTCCGAGCTCCAGTTTCGATCTGAGCCGTCCAATCCAGGAGCAGCAGCTACCGCACGATCTCCAGGAGGACTGATCCGCATCGTCCGATGGCCAGGGTTTAGCTATCGCACTTCTCCACCGTTCGATCTCCATGTGGCGACGCCTGGACCATTCGATCCGCACGAGGGCTTCCTTCGTTGGGCGCCACCCACTCCCAGCCGTCCATCAACCCACGTGGCGCCCATCCGTTGGTCGACTTAATAAAGGGTAATTTACCCTTAGGCGCTTCTCTTTAGTTTATTTAGCGTTTAGTCCTGTAAAAATTTTTAGAGTTTTATTTGCGTTGGTACATTTGCACTGTGGTCCCTGAGTTTTATTTTATTTGCACATATGCCCCTATTTGTAGTGTAGCACGTGCATCGACATGTGCCTTTTGGGATATTTTGCATATTTAGCCCTGTTGTTCTACCATGTTATGGAATGAATGAATACTTTTGGATAATTGCAGATATGCCCATGTGAGTTATTTTTATACGCATGTGCATGATATTTGTGGGTAAATTACAAACAAGTCCTCGGACTTTTGGTACCTGTTACCAAATAGCCCCAGAACTTTGTTTTCTTTGCATATAGGTCCCTGAGTGCCCCAGGCACGCGCTGCGCGCGTGTTTTCTTGGGAATTTTGCACCGGGCCCCTCAAAACTCTTGGAAATTACGTACAGGTCCCTGTGCATTGTACCTTGGTTTTCTTTTTGAATAAAATATCAAATCAACTCCAAATTCCATGAAAATTGGACACATGGCTCCTGCCATGTTGTAAAATTTTCTAGGACTTTTAGGGACATTTTTGATTTTATTTGCTATTTTTAAAAAATAAAAAACAACCGTTTTTGTTACTGTCTATTTTAAAAATTCACAAAAAAAATTTAAAATACTTCTAAAAATGATAAAAAAAATTAGCTACTGTCTAAATTGTCTTGCTTGATTTTCTGACCAATTTTGGTCATTTTTCATCATATAAAACTCATAAAAATTGAAAAACACCTAAAAACTCATAAAAATTATAATAAATAATTTAAAAATCCAATAATAATAATTCCAGTGTCCAAATTTTCCTTAAACTTTCTAGTTTATAGGAAAATTGCCTCCAGGAGCTAAATAGGCCTTTCTGCATTTTAAAGTGGCCTTTTACTCCTGACTGGACAATACCTTCAGTTTCTTACCTTGTTTGATTTTTAGAAAATTAAGCAAAAATCAGAAAAATCCCAAAAATTCACTAAAAACAGTAAAAAACATAAAATACACAAAAACATTTTTATTGGAATTTTTGATTGATTTTTGATGCATTAAATAAATTGTTGAATTGCCTTGTTTATTTGTTTTCCTTATTTTCTTAACTCTTTAAAAATCCAAAAAAAATTATTAAAATTAAAATCTACCAAAAATATATTTTATTTTCTTTCATTCTATTTTTGACTACTTCGTAGGTCGCAAGGCCATCACGTGCTCCTTGTGTTCGATCCCGGTCGCTATACCAGGTTAATAAAATAGCAAGATCGCTATTTGTGCTTGATTGATTTTTATCCGATTTGGTGGTCTCTTTTTCTGGATTGACCGAGTCTGATTGCTTGGGTCGCAACGACCTTTGACGACCTTTTACCCGAGTGATCAAGCGGTTCATCACCTCCATCCAGACAGTCATTTTTAACGGTAACAGAATTTTTTTAAATCGACACCATCTCGATGGAGGCCGTAGGAGTCTCTGTTTCTAACGAAATTCGAATGACATATAGGAGGGATATAGGGATGAATATACATGATTTTATTTTTCAAAAAAAAATAATAAAATGCCGAAAATAGGGGGCGGGGCAGCCATGTTGGCTGCCCCCAGGGGGCAACCCCACTAAATCCATTATATATATATATATATGGAGGTCGTAGGAGTCTCTGTTTCTGACAAAATTTTAATAGAATGTTAGATGGATATAATGATGAATTTACAATTTTTTATTTTTTAAAAAAATAAAAAATGAGGGAAAATAGGTGTGGGAGTAGCCAAGTTGGCTACTCCCTGGGGGTAGCCCCATTTTACCCTATATATATGGGTAAAATGGGGCTCCCCCCAGGGAGTAGCCAACTTGGCTACTCTCACCCCTATTTTTCCCTCATTTTTTTATTTTGTTGGAAAATAAAATTTTGTATATTCATCATTATATCCCTCTCACATTCTATTAAAATTTCGTCAGAAAAGGAGACTCCTAAGCCCTCCTTTCAAACATCATTTTTTTAACGGTCGCAGGATTTTTTAAATCGACCATGTTTGGATGGAGGCCGTAGAAGTCTCTGTTTCTGACAAAATTTTAACAGAATGTGAGAGGGATATAATGATGAATATACAAATTTTTATTTTCCAAAAAAATAAAAAAATGAGGGAAAAATAGGGGTGGGAGTAGCCAAGTTAGCTACTCCCTGGGGGCAACCCCATTTATCTCATATATATATGAGGAAAGGGAGCCTACTTTGTGAAGTAGGTAACCTTACCTACTTCACATCTAATTTTTGCAATTTTTTTTATTTTTTTTTGAAAAATGCCACCATGGATTTTCATAATTATATCCCTCTAATATGTCATTCAAATTTCATCAGAAATGAGACTTCTACGGCCTTCATCCGGAACATGTAAAATACAACAAATCTGTGACCGTTAAAAAATGACTGTCTGGATAGAGGCCGTAGGAGTCTCTGTTTCTGATGAAATTTGAATGACATATTAAAGTTATATAATTATGAAAACCCATGGTAGCATTTTTGAAAAAAAAATAAAAAATTTGCAAAAAATGAAATGTGAAGTAGGTAAGTTACGTACTTCACAAAGTAGGCTCCCTTTCCTCTCTCTCTCTCTCTCTCTCTCTCTCTCTATATATATATATATATATATATAGGGTAAAATGTGTATGCCCCCTAGGGGGAGCTAACTTAGCTCCCCCGCCCCTTTTTCACAAATTTTTTTAAATTTTTTTGAAAGCTAAAACCGTATAAATTCATTATTAAATCCCTATATTACGTCATTCAAATTTCATGCGAAACAGAGACTCCTACGACCTCCATCCAAACGGAGTCGATTTAAAAAATCATGTTACCGTTAAAAAAATGACTGTCTGGATGGAGGCCGTAGGAGTCTCTGTTTCACACGAAATTTTAATGACACAATATAGGGATATAGTGATGAATATTCATGGAAGAAATTTTGAAAAAAAATAAAAAACATGGAGAAAATGAGGCGGGGGTAGCTAAGTTAGCTACCCCCTGGGGGCAGCCCCATTTTACCCATATATATATATATATAGGGTGCACTTGAATTGAGGTGGCACCTTTCCTTGATCATGGAAAGGTGCCATCTTAGGCCGTTGGATGATGGATGTACATGCGAGATTGAAACCACTAGGTGGTTTTCATGCAAACTAACATTCCTAATATGTAGGTGGATTAAATTAGTAAAATACACGTCATTAATCATTCTATATTTAGGAATAAATCGAGTGATGTACGAAATTTTCCAGAAATATCTTATGTAATAAATGTTCGCATTTTGAAATAACTGTTATCGATTTACCAACGTTTGAGATATTTTACAATTCTGTGTCATAAATTACAAAAACGTAACCCCTTGTATTCGCAAAAAAGTCCAAATCCGACGAAAATTTGAATTTTTGTATAGACGTGTTTCCTAAAAGATAGGGTGCTTGGATCATATGCTAATTAATTGATGTACACGTGGAAAACATTCCTAAAATTATGGGATTTTTATTACAACTATATTTCCTAATATATTAGATGAGGTAAATTGCGAACACGTTAAAAATGTTAAATGCCATATGCATATTAATTTTAAGAGGTGTTAAACCCACTTTGTAATAAATGAATCCATATTAAACAAATAGTCCTTATTTCACATTCATCGAGTTTATTTTACATTCCATGTACAAACTTTACGTCCATCCAATACCATGTTACAATGTCAAAGATTCCAACAAAATAAAGACTTGTAATAAATGAATCCATCATTTTATTTACATATGTTACAATTGTAATTCATATTTTACATTTCTCTCATTCTTTTTACATTCGTCTCCTATTTTTCTGCAGTCAATTCCAAATTGATGACATCCGTAAGATATGGTTGTCTCGATCTTTACCATTCTTCCTCTCATTGAAAGTTATCCAAGTGGCCTGCATAATATAAAAATAAAATAAGATATTGTAAACAGAATATGGAAGTATAAAATGACTGTAAGTAATATAAAAATAACTGGAATGTTTTGTACAAGTAGTGCATCAGTCATTTGAATGTAAAATACATTCCGATGATGTAAATTGAAACAGAAAAATGTAAAATGATCAAATGTATTGTAATTTTGTGTATTGCATTGTAAAATGATGTAATCAACATCACTGAACTTAAAACAAAATGCGTATATATACGGATCATGCAATAAAAGCAATGAACCTGACATAAAAAAAAGTACAGAAAAAGTAATAGAACAGGAGTGCACGGAAATAATATAAAACAGAATTTTACAAATTGAAAATGAACATATGAAAATATAATGAAGCCACAACGATTTGATATTAGTATGTAATCGAGAAATCATCCTCATCGTTTGAAAATCCGATATGAAAAGGTATAAAAACATATAAAAACTGCAATGAAAAATATAATGAGATTTTCAATAGGGAGACGAAGAATTGAACTAAGAAAAATGAAAAAAAATAAGAACATGCAGCCTCCATGCGCAAAAAATACTTACCTGGAACTTTTTTTAATGGAGATCTTGAACGCGTCGTCAATATTTTGATGAAATCGAAGGAGAATAACTCAAAAACCATGAAGAACATAGATGGGAATCTCGAGTAAGGGAGAATGACATTTAAAAATATGCTATATTTAGTAATCAAATATGCGTAATCAATATTTCGCATGATAATCGGGATTGAGAGGGAAGAGAGTTTTTTTTTCTAAAAATAGCACAATGGTTTTTGTGCAGATTAGTGGTTTTATCGGGTGCCGTTGATTAATATCGGATGGATGGTAGGAGGTGTCTTACCAAGTGCATGGAAAGGTGGCACCTCAATTCAAGTTTTTCCTATATATATATATATATACATATATATATATATATATGAGGAAAATGGGGCTGCCCCTAGGGGGAGCTAACTTAGCTCCCCCCGCCCTTATTTTCTTCAAATTTTTTATTTTTTTTTTGAAATTTTTTTCCGTGAATATTCATCACTATATCCCTATATTATGTCATAAAAATTTCGTGTGAAACAGAGACTCCTACGGCCTCCATCCAGACAGTCATTTTTTTAATGGTAACATGATTTTTTAAATCGCCCCCGTTTGGATGGAGGTCGTAGGAGTTTCTGTTTCGCATGAAATTTGAATGACATAATATATGGATTTAATAATGAATTTATACGGTTTTCGATTTAAAAAAAAATAAAAAAAATATGTGAAAAAGGGGCGGGGGGAGCTAAGTTAGCTCCCCTTAGGGGGAATACACATTTTACCCTATATATATATATAGGGTTAAATGGGGTTGCCCCCAGGTTGGAGCTAACTTGGCTCCCTCCACCCCATTTCTCCTGGTTTTTTTATTTTTTTTTGAAAATTTCTTCCGTAGAGTTTCATCACTATATCCCTATATCATGTCATTAAAATTTCATGCGAAACAGAGACTCTTAAAGCCTCCATTTAGACAATCATTTTTTTAACGGTAACAAAATTGCTAAAAACGACCCATCTAGATGGAGGCCGTAAGAGTCTCTGTTCACACAAAATTTTAATGACATAATATATAGATATATTGATGAAAATCCACAGAAGAAATTTTCAAAAAAATAAAAAATCAGGTGAAATAGGGCGGCGGGAGCTAAGTTAGCTCCCCCCATGGGGGCAGCCCCATTTTACCCATATATATATATTTATTTATTTATATATATACACACATATATACATATATATATATATATATATATATATGAGAAAAGGGATCCTACTCCATGGAGTAGGTAACTTACCTACTCCATTTTCTTCTTTTTCAAAATTTTTTTATTTTTTTTGAAAAATTCTTCCATTCATAACTATATCCCTCTAATATGTGATTCAAATTTCGTCGGACACAGAGACTCCTACGGTCTCCATCCAGACAGTCATTTTTTAACGGTCACATATTTGCTGTATTTTTTCACGTTCTGGATGGAGACCGTAGGAGTCTCTGTTTCTGACGAAATTTGAATCACATATTAGAGGGATATAGTTATGAAAATTCGTGGAAGAATTTTTCAAAAAAATAAAAAAAATTTGGAAAAAAGAAAGTGGAGTAGGTAAGTTACCCTCCATGGAGTAGGATCCCTTTCATCTCTCTCTCTCTCTCTCTCTCTCTATATATATATATATATATATATATAAATGGGGCTGCCCCCACCCACCCCTATTTTTCCCTCATTTTTTTATTTTTTTGGAAACTAAAAATTTGTATATTCATCATTATATCCCTCTCATATTCTATTAAAATTTCGTCAGAAACAGAGACTCCTACGGCCTCCATCCAAACATGGTCGATTTAAAAAATCCTGCGACCGTTTAAAAAATAACGTCTGGATGGAGGGCTTAGGAGTCTCTGTTTCTGACGAAATTTTAATAGAATGTGAGAGGGATATAATGATGAATATACAAATTTTTATTTTCCAAAAAAATAAAAAAATGAGGGGAAAATAGGGGTGGGAGTAGCCAAGTTGGCTACTCCCTGGGGGCAGCCCCATTTTACCCTATATATATATATATAGGAAAAATGGGGCTGCCCCCTGGGGGCAGCCAACATGGCTGCCCCGCCCCATTTTTCGTAAATTTATTTTATTTTTTTGGAAAATAACACCGTGTACATTCATCCCTATATCCCTCCTATATGCCATTCGAATTTCGTCAGAAACAGAGACTCCTACGACCTCCATCGAGATGTTGATTTAAAAAATTCTGTTACCGTTAAAAAATGATTGTCTGCATGGAGGCCGTAGGAGTCTCTGTTTCTGATGAAACTCGAATGGTATATAGGAGGGATATAGGGATGAATATAAATGGTGTTATTTTTCAAAAAAAGTAAAAAAATTTGCCAAAATAAGGTGGGGCAGCCATGTTGGCTGCCCCTAGGGGGCAACCACATATGACCCATATATATATATATATATATATAGGAGAAACTTCAAATGAGACGGGGTCTCATTGTGATTATGATGAGCCGCAATATTTAGCCGTTGGATTCGGATCGATGGACATGATTAAAACCGGATTCGCAATAGAAAACCACCATCAAAACCGCCCTCTATCCCATTTTATGGAAATTCTTAACCTATTACCATAATTCCGAGTATTAATACTTTCCTTCTTTTACGGAACCATCCAATTAATTTTATGGACCGCGAGCTCCCCTTTACGGAAGTAAATTAATACTTTCCTTCTTTTATTATTATCATAAGCACCCATCGATACATCCTCATGATTACTCAATTAATTTTTTCCATTTATATGTCAATGTTAATTTTTAATTGTAAAGTCGGAACCATTGTACAAGTGTATGCTATTTCGAATACTAATAAATGTTTGTATTATTATACGTTCAAATTTCAAATTTGTTTCAATGTATTCAAATTTTTGATGTAAAAATTCATTGTGAAATCTGTTAATACGTTCAAATTTCAAATTTGTTTCAATATATTCAAATTTTCGATGTAAAAATTCATTGTGAAATCTGTTAATTAAATGTTCATGAATATTTTTTTAAAATACATTTTTTACAATCTAAAATATATTTACATTGTTCAATAAATGAAATTGGTCGTAATGAAACCTCGTTATCATATGGATAGACACAAATATAGTATATCTGTTGTTATTTAAACCAACAAAATATGAACAAATTTTTGTAAATTTAATAGCTATATTTCAAAAAAGTATCTTACAATAGTAATTCGTTAAATTATTATTCAATAAACTATCCCTAAAAAGCAACCTTTTTGAAATAGTTTGTATTTACTATATAAATTAGCCGTCCTGAAGTATGTTTTAAAGAAATTAGTCATGCCTAATTTGTAGACCCGTGTTTTTCTCTAATATCCCCTGAAAATCGCACGTTCGTATTCTCCAAATTTAGAATTTTTTTCCGTCAAAACCATTCCATATAATCTTAGTGGTTTTTATCCCATCCATCCGTTCATAATCCAACCGTAATTATGATTGGCTCTCTATAATCTCTATGAGACCCCACCTCATTTGAAAGGGTCCCTATATATATATATATATAGGGCCTTTCAAATAGGATGCAGTCCTTCCTGAGTTAAGGAAGGCCGTCCTTTTTTGTATAAAACATGTCATTTTAGTAGAATACGTATATAGTTTGTATTATAGGCGCACGTTATAAATACAAAGCCGCATACAAAACTGCGCATTATAATACAAACATTAAAACTGCACATTCTAATACAAAACTGTATATGTACTATACTAAAGTCATCCTGTATTATACAAAAAAGGGGTTGGCCTTCTTTAGCTTAGGAAGGACTGCGTCCTATATATATATGGGGGCAGGGAA